>JAOEJH020161259.1:0-14532 GCA_025448215.2 Palythoa grandis
TAGTTATTTATTGTCAGCCAAATCAAAGTCCCTCACAAAAAGTGCTTCGTAAACCTAAACAAACATATAATAGTTGGAGTTTGTCAAAGTTTAAAACTACAGTGAAATCTAAGGCAATTTCAGACTCCCGTACGAATAGCAAATTGAATTCCGCGTACGGGTGCCGTACGAATAGCCACTGCCTTCCCTCAAACAGTTCTGTAGCAGAGGCATCCCTTAATTCTTATTGGAATTTAGTTGGTTAGTAGTGTAATTTTTATCTTACCGTTATCTATCTTAAATTAATAGAAACTTATTAATGGTCTATCACAAATCCTGCATTCTGATTGGCTACTTCATCATTGTCTAGTTCATCATTGTCTAATTAACAATTATTCCTCGAGCCCGAATGGGCTATTGACTCGGAGACCATGAGGGCAAGAGGAATAATTGTTTTAGCAAAATCCAACTAGTTGCTCAAGTTGAACATGGAAAATAATTTTTATTCATTTTACCGTGAAAATACGAATCAGCAGCCATTGTTTTGACTTTCAAAGCCGGCGTTTTTCTCTACTAATAGGCTATAACTTTTAGCCTACTAGTAGCTCAGCTAATCAGATCGCAGCATTGATGATATCCCACTGGTTGGAGTGATGGACCATGCAGGCGAAAAATGTCGCTTTTTGAGAACCGAAACAATATGGCGGACCAAGTCGATGAACCCCGTTTTGCGGTGGTTTCTAAAGATTTTATTGAAAATTTCTGTCCCAGAAAAAACAAAGAAGGCAACAAAGTATAGAATAAAGATATTTAATGGTAATAATGATAAATGATTTTAACAAAATATAAAATTCTTTACCTCCTTTTATTTGACCGATTAGTAGGTCTCTACTTAAACAATTAAATCTTTTGGCCTAATCGGCAATCGTATTCGAATCGTCCTCGTGGTCTATTTGTAAAATAGTGTTTTAGAATGTAGCTTTCAGGTAACAAATGTAATATCAAACGGTCAGCGCACTTCTGTCATATACTTCCATCTTATCATAGGAGCAGGAAGTGGCAGCAGCTCTCAGCGCACACTCGCACACCAAGTCACTACAGTCTGTCATGCAAAAAGTTCTCAACTCAACCAAAGAGGTTACCGACATGAGGCATCAGGTTGAAGCTGTTCACCGCAGTGGCTTGGAGGAGAGGGAACTGGCAGTTAGGGCACGTGATGAACACTTGAAACAACTGCAAGAGAGGCTGCTACGTCAGCAGGCAGAGAACGACGAGGAGAGGGCCAGACTACAGGGTGAGATAGAGTGTTTACTCAGTTTGTTGATACCTGCATGCCTTAATATTCCGTTATCTGCTTCCATGACCTCTTAGCGTCAGAATATCCTGTTATATATATTTGAGTGCTCTGTTATATGTAACAATATCCCGTTTTCAGTCTGAAAATCTTGTTATCTACCAGGATATGCTCTTTTAGTGATAGTGTTAGTGTTACCAATAGTATTGGTATATAAATAACATTATTATATTATATGCTAGAATTTTTTGTTCTTTTTAAATAACCGTGAGCATTGCACATCCCATTGTAAAGCTTTGTTTATTTCGATTAATCCTAACTTAAAATAAACGACAATTTTTCTTGCCCAAGATTAATGAAAATGTTCTTGTTTTAAAGGAGGGGCTTGAACCCACAGCCTTTGGGTTACGAGTTATACGCACACGCAATGCCGTTGCGAGACAAGTTGTAGACATTGTTGCCGAAAGTAAAATCCAATTCTACTTTTCGCAATGATTTCAGTTACAGATTTCAAGTTGCAGGAGTCATTGCTCCATGTAACATGACTTGCAATGGCTCGCGCAATTTGTCTCGCAATGGCGTTGTGAGACAAGCTGCACGAAAAATTGCCTCATCTAACATCGCCGTAACTTTCGGTAGTAGTTCCATGTTAAATGATTGATTTTCAACTGTATGCCTTTTATTCTAGTTTCTTGCTGTAAAAGAACCGAATCGAAACTGAAATACTCCCAACTTCGTTATCATAAACTTCTTTGGGATCGTAAAGTTTCAAATGTAATGTTACAGTGTGAGATTTATCAAGAGTCTTCAAAAGAAGCCTTGAAATTCTGAGAATCATTCCGCCCACAGGTCTGATTTCACGAATGGAGATCCACATGAGAGAGCAATCTCGCCAGTTGGACCAGGATCGCTGGAAGGTAACTCAAGATGAGTCACGTGTAAAGGCAATGCAGATGTCATTGGATGACGAGAGGCGTATAACAATGGAGCAGCTGGCCGCTGAACGAGCTGAAGTACAGCGGGCCAAGGAGGAGCTACTGGCAGATCAGAAACGTGTTGTAATTCAGCAGCAAGAGGAGAGAAGGGCCCTGGCACTAGAGCGTGCGCAGTTGGCCACCACCCATAAGGAACTCCTTGCACGTGATCATCAAAAAGCTGTCAATTCCATTCAGGTTTGTGTACAAGTGTTTGTTTGAAATAAAACAAAAGAAAAGAGTTTGATAGACAATGTTTTAACACTTCTAATTAGCTCTCCTCTTCTCTGTCCTTTTTTTGTTATTCATTGTCAGTATAGTGCTTCATTGAAGAAACCGACCAATATCAAAGATATTTAGCTCTATTTTATCTGTATAAAACACTAGGTAGGTTGTTTTGTTTCGCACTGCAGGCAGAGGCAGACTTAGAAGTTACAGCAGCAAAAATCAAAGAGGATTCTGCCGAATTAATTGGCCGTCAAACACAGGTCAAGCAAGATGAGGAAAGATTAAAAAACGAAAAGTCAAATCTGGAGCGAGCGCGGGCAGAATTCGAAAAGGAAAAAGACAAAATCGGAAAACTGGGGTTGGAATTACAGCAACGCTCGCGAGATATTGAAGAATTGAGTAAGGTAAGAACAAGGTTATGTATCAGAAATTAGATTTATTTATTTTAAGAAGGTATTGTACAAGTCTTGATTTTTCCAAACGAGTCTGGTGTTTGTTTGATGACTGCCTTTAGTTGCTTGAAAGAAATATTTGAATGGCCTCCGGAAAACGTTTTGAGTTATGTGAATATTCTCATTCAAGTTAATTTTATCACGAGATTTTTTATCATATCGAGAACGAGTGAGAAGGCACAGCATTTGAAAATAAATAAACCGCGAGTTTGATGTTTAAAAAAAGGCGGGAAAAGTTCGCGTGTCGCAAAGCTTTGACGTCACAAATATAGTGACGTCCTAAATTTATACAGGCATTGTCTCAATCAAATACGTATTTTGCTTCAAAGTAATTTGCTACCTTCACACAAACGTACAAGATTTGCAGTTAAGAAATAAAACATGTTTTCCGTGCCTTCATAGCCTGGTGAAAACCGAGGCGAACGTTTGGGAGAATTAGAGAGCAGATCAGTGAAAACCCAAGACGCAGTCGAGGGTTTTCACCTGCTCGAGAATTCTCACAAACTTTGCCGAGGTTTTCACCATTCAATGATGGCATGGAAAACATGTTTTATTTCTTTTATAAAACTATTATTTTCCGACTTAAGAAAGAGAAAAACGATATACAAAGCGCGCGTATAGTTTTTATTTCTTTTATGAAACTGCCAACTCGCACAACTTGGCGACAGCAAAACGTCATTTTTGTGCTTCATAGCGCTATGACAGCACACTCGTCGACCAATCAGAACGCATGTAGTAACTGAACTATTTTATAAAGTGTTTTGAAACGGAATAACTGTAATGTAGAGCTGACATCGGACACCCATTAAATTAGCACATACTGTTTTCCCTATTTTCCCCAGCTAATTAACATTTTGACCAAATTGCCATTGTAAATAAATTAGAAGCTTGCTGTCTAGTATAGCCTTGTGGTTATTACAGCAAACTTGCACTTGGTTTAAGGAAATTGTAAAATTAATTTTTTTCTTTTTTATATGTATATTTGGTGCAGATAAAACATTGTCATTGTCATTGTCATTGTCATTGTCATTGTCATTGACACAACGCGATACTATGCTGTTTGTTTATTTTAATATTTTTGGTGTTGAAGTCAGATTTGCAGCGCTTTCTAACTGTATTTTAGCACAGTGAAAGAGAAATGAGTGGACGTAAAATGTTTTGGACCCGCAAAAAGATGGTTTTATAAACCAATTTTTCTACTGTCCTATAGCATTTTGCTCGTTGACAAAACTCGGGTTTATCCCGGCTTGTCTGTGCAATATTTTATGAAAATCAGTGTATTTACTTTGCACTTATTCTTAAGAAAACCCTGTGACAACGAAAACGAAGTTTCATAGAGGACAAATTTTAAATGTTAAAACACTGCATAGATTACCATTTCTGAAACACAGTTTCGATATCATTATCGAATTCCTTTTAAATACTTTCCAGTCATGCATTTTAGAGTTTTGTTGTCTTAATGCTTTGTCGTTAAATAGGAAATAGTGAACAATCTTGAAACTACTTTCACAGTTCCATGGAACGCCTCTTACACAGTGTTGTGGACCTTACATTTAGCAATATGGGACCTCATTCGCCAGTAGAAGCTCTGGTATAGTTCAGTGTGCAGCATCCGCCTTGGGTTCGATTCCCAACTAGACTTCACATTGTTTTTCTGAGTATTTATTTACTGGCTCATCAAAGCAAAATATTTTTGTCCGTAACTTTTTAAAATGTTGAAGGTATATTTCAAGGCAGAAGTAGGATAGATCAACGCTGAAGACAAACTGGGTGAGAAACGAACGTTTTTTAAAAAAAACAATCATTCCATTCCATTTCCATTTACACTTTTTTTTTATTAAGAACAAACTTAATAAGAACAGTGAGGCTCAAATCGCCTGAAAATAAGAACAAATTAAGAACAATCTGAGGCTGAAATAAAAATGTTAAGAAAAATAACTTTAATAACAATGGCCAAAGCTACTCGAGTGGCTGGTTAATCCAGCTGGCTGGGCAGCACTGTTTACGTCAGTAAAACGTCTCAAAGCCCAAAGTTTGTTTTTTTAACCGATTTTCTGTTACATCGGAGTTTCCGAAACTTTGCCTCAATGACTTCCCGGTTCTTTCTTTCTGTGTTTTTTTTTTCTTTGTTATAGTTAATGATTTTGGTAGTGCGATTTGTGTTGTATATAGGAGGCAGCTCGCACCCACGATGAGGGTCAACGCGCCAGTGAAATGGCGGAACGAGTTCGACTGAATGCAGAAAACCAGCGAGCTGAATTGGAGGGCAAGCTATTGCTAATGCAAGGGAAAGAACGCCAGATAGCCCAGGTACTTGTAGGATTTCATTTTGTTTAATTCTTTTCCTGCTGAGTTGTATAGAGACTATATTGGCAAACTTTGAATTATGTCTAGTTAACCATACACAAAGGCGTATTTGAATTTTATGGTGTGGAGAGGATAGCTTTGAGGGGAGAAGAGGGGCCGTCATTTCTAAACATTCTGCATATTGACGTCCTGGTAAACTGTGGATATTTGTGAGAGAAAAATCAAGGAATTTGGTTTCCATGAAATTATGGGAAACCTGCACAACCAGTTTCCTCTAAAAGCTATGGTTATTTGTTTTAAAATTCCAGGATAGAATGGCAATGGCTCAAGAGAGACGGATGCTGGAAATGGACAAACAGGCCGGTCGCTGTTGGCAGTGTAGGGCACACCCAAATACTACTCCACCGCCACAGATGCTGTTAGAACATGTAACGCCAAGTGAGTGCTTGATATTTACAACACAGTTTTTCTAGGTAAACAGAAAACGAGCCCCCCGCGTGCTACGTTGAGTCATAGAAGAACACGCGTGAATTTGTAAGTACACGAATGAAGTGCTTAGGAGAAACACGAGCCGATAACCGCGCTTACAAACTCAAAAGTGCTTCCGTAACTCAATAGAGCAAGCTGGGCGCAGTTGCTGTTTCAATAAAAGCTTTATCTGTCATATTTGTTTACAGGTACGATTTACCGTGAGACTCCATTGAATTCTGGGCCAAGGAAAACGTCGCCTGTGCCCAGCCCCTTACCCGTCACGCCAGACCTGCTAATGAATAGCCTTGAACTGAAGCGAACGCTGAGGCGGTGGTCATCAGATAAAGAAAAGGTAACCGAAACACAAATCCTTTTTTTAAAAAAAGAATCAATTTTAGACTACATTTTTTTAATCGCAAAATTCAAATTTTACGTTATCTGGGAGCTCATTACCAGGTTCATTCGTCTTTCTCCTTTATACTTTGACCCCAACATTAGTGACAAAACACTGACAACGCAATAACCAGTTTGCTTAAAGGCGAAGATGTGCTGTTCTCCCTTCTAGCTTTGGGAAATGTTTGATGTTTACCGCGTTTGGTTTAGCAGAAAGAAAGAGTGTCCGTTTCGGTCATCTCGCCGTTGAAAAGCACTATAACCGATCATACTTTGCTGTCATACATATACTCTGCAACAAACTAACTGCAGTAAACTTAGACATAACGTTTTAAAAGGTGACCTACTGTAAAACGGCCATTCTGGATCTCTCTACTCTTCAAGCCATCTGAAGAATCTCGGTGTTTGCACTTCAAATCACGGTTTTATAAAAGGACTCCTAATGGAAAACTCGAATGAGAAGAAATTCGTAACCCAAATAAAAAAAAAATCCAAAATTTGCCTCTTAAAACGAGGTTGTGCAGAAACCAAAGTTAACAAAAGCCTAGCAATAGCTAAATTTGAGAATAGAAGTGCCAAAAACAAACCAAATAACCACTGAGTCACAAAATTCAATCCGACATTACCAAATATATAAACTACTTGTCTAAGAAATGGTACTTAATTTAAAACCAACACCTTTTAAATAAAATCTTCCCCAAGCAACCAATCGTCTCGTACAATGTCACTTTCTCAAAGACATTCTTGTCAAAGAAAATGTTTAATACTGCGTTTACGTGAGCCGCACACAAACAAGACAGGCAAAGGCGGCGCCAAAAGTTGTTGAATGGAACTGAATTTCAATGAGTTTTCAAGGAGTCTGAGCTGAATTTCTAATATTTAAGGGCTTTTCAAGCGCCTTTGAAAAACAGGATTGCATTTAAGGAGTGTTTTTAAATGATTAATACGTTTAATACTGCGTTTGAAGGTGGCGGCGTGGCTCAGTGGTCAGGGCGTGTGATTTGAATGCGGTTGACCCGGGTTCAAATCCCGCTCTGACCACTGGTTGGATTTGTCTTCGGTGACCCCAGTCAAATCCACCACGCTTTGTAAATAGCCAACTGGTCTGCCTCCTGCCAGTTGGGATTCTTAACTGTGTCATGTAGTATGTAAATAGTGGCATACCTGAAAACTGGCTTGCAGCTAAGTGTATCGACCACTCTAAATAATTTTTTCTTTTCTTCTTTCTTCTTTTATCGTAAAACAGGGTTCTTGCTAATCGTTTAAAAACACTCCTTAAACGCAATCCTGTTTTTCAAGGGCGCTTGAAAAGCCCTTAAATTTTAGAAATTTAGCTGAGACTCCTTGAAAACTCATTAAACTTCAATTCCATTCAACAACGTTTAGGGCCGCCCGGCCTTTGCCTGTCTTGTTTGTGCGCTCCTCACTTGTACCTTTTTTTTATAGAAGTGTGCATCACTGCAAACAAGGAAAACTTTTTTCTTATAAAACCACTTTAAAGGATGGTGTTTGTAAGGGTATCATAGAAAATACATTTTAAAACATAAAATCAATGATAAAACTGCTTGAAAAATCACTACCTCAAGTACTCCTTAATTTTTTCATTTTTACCTGAGCACAAACCCAGGTGAAACTAAACCAAAATATGGGAGTTAGCCACCAAGTTAAACGTGATTATAAGGGAAGTCGTATAGGCGTATCACCCCGTTATATGACTACACCATTCGATAATTTTATCACCATTTGTTTTTTTTTCTTATATCATATGACCAAAGCTCTTCTTTGTCATTTCCTCTTGTTTATATTTATTTGCTTGTATTTCTACCTGGACGTATGCTTTGACAATTTTTACGCGTCTAATTAGCAAATGTAGTATTTTCTTTGCGATAATTTTGGGATGCAGTGCCAGATTTTGTGACCCCTTGGCCTGGGAATGCCAGACAATGATCAACAGAATGAGAAAAGCAAACCTGAATTGAGGTTAGCTAACCGCGGAATGCTATAGAAATTCACATCGCTTTAGCCATGAAGTCTCGTCTGCGCATCTGACTTGTTTCTTAATTAGAAAGGCACGCTTAGGTTTAACGAAGTGTCGACGTCTTTTTTTCCGCTTAAGGCGTTTCAATGTTGGCAAGTTATCAGTTAAAATGGGGAACCATTTATCTTTTATTGACTTATAATTCTTTCGTTCACCCACCCAAACCGCAATAAAATGCACTAATTTAAGGCTTCTATGAATTTCGAATATGCACACTCTGTGATCCAAAACTGAACTGAACCAACAATAGTGTTTCATTTTTTCAAAGTCAGTCATTTGAAAGTTAGTTGCTTGAGTAGTTTTAACATACGGTGTTCATGTGAAAAGGCATTGGCTATTCATAGAGTTATTTTTATAGAGTTAAGGCGTGGAGTTATCTAGAGTTATGCCATAATCCTGAATTCACGATTGTGAGAGGCCAAAGTCCTGAAGGCCAAAATCTTGGATTAATAATAATAATCCAGAGATAGTCTTAATGAAATAAATGCTTCTAAAAGATACAATTTCTGATAACAGGTTTTATACGTTTTCGAATTCCCTTCTCTTGTTTGTATTTGGCACCTAAAGATTTTTAAAACGTCTTACGATAAATAATTGAGATCCGTAATTTTACATTTATTGCAAGAAACTAACTTCAACTAATATTTTTGTTTCGTATTCTTTTATTGCATTTCTGTAATATTTGTGTTAGTTTATATGTATAGGGACCTTTCTGAATTTCGTTGTCGTTGTTATTATCGTTTTTAATTATATTATTTAGAATTATTTTTTTATAAACCGCAAAACTATGCTGAAGAATCGTATCTCAAATGATTTAAATCACTCCCTAATACAGCTTAGCTCTCATGAAAAGAGTTCGAGTAAGTTATTAGAGTGAGACTGGAACCACAAAAACGCTAGAGGTTTACAAAGAAGGTAGTTTGATGTCTCTTTAATAAATTCACTCCTTCAATCATGCAACAAACCCACTAGGATCACATAAAGCTTTGGTAAAGCCAATTTTAAAACAGTTATATAATCCTTGTCAACTGATAATTTAAAAGAATAAAAGAAATTAAGTAAATCAAAAATAAAAGTGGAAAAATACTTGGGCCTGGTTCAAACGTCGATTTTTATACGAGTTGAATCTAATTTCTATTTGGGTCGACCAAAATGAGTTAAGTTCGACAGTTGATTCAGACGTCGAACTTAATTTGAGTTAACTTGCGTTTTACCGTTCTATTCGACAAGCTCAGTCGAATAGAACCGCAGAGTCGATCAAAATACAAAGTGTCGATCCTAATTGATTCATACGTCGAACTTAATAATTAGGTTTGGCTCATGTAAAGATCGACGTTCGAGACGGGCCTTACTCTTATATTCAGTTTTTTTTTAAATTAATAAAAACGTTTTGGTCATTTGGATCTCGATCTGCTTGCAGGAAACTTATAGACGTTAGCGGTAATAAAGGTTTCCTTTTATCTTCGAAATATTTTGTTTACTCGGTATAAAGAGTCAGCTTTTATTTCTAAAATCAAAATTTAGAGAAATGTTGAGGCAGAGAGCAGACAACTGTTTGAATGTTTTTCGAAGATAATAATTCATTGGGAGGTTTGAAACGCGCATCTTTTGTAAGAAAAAGAAGGTTCAAACTGGCCTAAAAATTAAGAAGAATCTAATAACAATCGACGCTTGTAATAAATACAAGTAAAGTTTCGTTTGGACAGCAAATAATTAACCATTATTGCAGGGCAAACGACTTTCGGTCGTCTGGTCCTCTGAGACGAGTTATTTCAGCTTTTGGACGAGTAACTTTGCTGAAGCACTTGTCCACGCAGACAAGTAGATTTTATAGATCAATAATGTTAGGAATATTGTAATTTTGCTATAAAGTCATAAAATGATATCCTTAATTATTGATAATTACTGTCTGTTTGTAGACGTTGTTGTGTAACTTCTTAACCAGCAGTTACCAAAAATGTGAGACTGTCTTCAGTGAGAGATGTTTGTTGCAATTTCTAGTGTCTAGTTTGTAAGCTTAATAGGCCTGGAGCTGAGAAATGAACTACATCTATTATGTTTCTAAAGCAACATATTGGACAAGTGAAATTCCCCTTGGGACAAGTAAAACTTGAGTCTCACTTGGCCAATGGACAAGTGGGAAAAAATAAATATTGATTGCCCTGTATTGAATGAGGGGGAGAAACATATGCCTTTTTATTCGGCTGAGGCAAATAATTAATTAGCGAGGCACTGACAAATCAAGACATTTTGCGATTAGCAAGTCCAATAATTGTTTTATCAGTCGATCACTGAATTTGCTTTTTTCTATTTTTTGTGGGAAGCGACAAGCGGTAATTCGCGCTGGCTCGTAATCCCAGTCGGTATTCTTCAGTTTTCAACGAAAAAAATTTTTTCTGTAAATTTCCAGGTCGAAACTACGCATGAGCAGTGTCATATTTGTAGCTAAAATCTGCCAGACGGTAATGCGCATGAGCAGTGTCGTATTTGCAGCTAAAATCCTCCAGACGGTAATGCGCATGAGCAGTGTCGTATTTGCAGCTAAAATCCGCCAGACGGTAATGCGCATGAGCAGTGTCGTATTTGCAGCTAAAATCCGCCAGACGGTAATGCGCATGAGCAGTGTCGTATTTGCAGCTAAAATCCTCCAGACGGTAATGCGCATGAGCAGTGTCGTATTTGCAGCTAAAATCCGCCAGACGGTAATGCGCATGAGCAGTGTCATATTTGCAGCTAAAATCTGCCAGACGATATTGCGCATGAGCAGTGTCGTATTTGTAGGCAGTTATTTGTAGATCACGTGGTTGGCTCTGGACCATTAAGAAAAATTAAGTATTCCATTGAATGATAATTTACAAGATTTTGACGCAAGCAAAATAAATTTGTACCCGTAAAAGTTTGATTACGTCACTCTTTGACTCCGTCTCTGTTAGCAGTATAAAGTAAAAATAATCAAACGACGTTTGATAAAGCGTCCCGAAAATGTTTATGCCAATAGAACAGTTTCGCATTCCTAGTTGCCGCTGATTTAAATGACTGCAGATTCATTTTGCACAGTCTTAGCCTCGTTTTGTTGTTAAATATTCAAAAATACTAGTGAGAGAGAGCGAGAAGTCACACCTCCAACAATACACATAGTGTAAAACTACATTGGCATTTAGGTATATTTATCTTCATATTGAGGCTAAAACTGTACAAATTGAATCCGCTGTCATTATAGTCGGCGGCAACTGCAAATTCGAAAATGGTCTATTTATGTGTAGACGCAAGAACAATTTAAGAATAAGTGAGGTTCGAATTGTCGTAGAAATTAAAAACACTGACACCAGCCAAAATGTACTAGTTATCAAAAAGAACAGAAAAGAGAAAGAATTTCGACCAAGCAATATTTTGAGCTATAATGGATATAACGGTTAACCAGAGCGAGTTACATACTGCATGAACACTTCATTTTTATTCAAAATGTATGTAAAACCTAAGATGACCAGGGACAAGGGTATCAAGGTATTAAAGGTCATCGTCTGCTAATACACTGACAATACCTGTGATAGAACAGAACGCGATGTTATTGGTGATAATCCATCACGTGATACCAGATTGTACTGTATTGTATTGTCGGTATTGCTTTGTATTGTATTTTGTAATTCAACAATCATTTTCAAAGTAAAAGTGCGCGAGGCCATTGGTTAGAATCGATCACGTGGTATTCGCCCGCTGGACAATTATCAGCGTTAACAACTCGGTGCCTCAAAACACAAACAGTTCTACAAATTTTTGCTTTTAATGTTTTAATAGTGCCCGCCGTTCTCTCGGCGAGAAAATTATTAGTGAATAGTAAGATAAATAGACCTCTATGCTATTTTTGTATCGAGTATTACAGGCCCTCGACTAAAAAATTGTCCTCAAAGTTTCACATGTACTAATTTTTCTGACAAATTTTCAGCCTCGGGCCTTCTGTATAGCTCGATACAATAAGCGTAGAGGAAGTTTATTCACTAAGTATTGTATTGTATCAATGTATTGTAAGAACTGGGCAGAAAGGCCCGCCAGTTTCAAACATTGTTTGTAATTCTTGGGCCTCGTCGTTTTCCCGCCGATTTTTGGTCAATTCGTCTTTCACTTTGCATACGGATCGGTTCGAATGGAAAAATCTTCTGTCTTCAGTGCTCTCAAGTTCTGTCGTCCTCTTCTACAAAAGAAAAGCATAATCTCAAAGAAAACTTTGTTCTGGAGTGTGTCGGGCCGAGTTAAACTGAACAAACCGCTTTCATAAAGCTTCTTAATGTTATCTTTGTTTATCGGTTGTTTGTGTTGCTTTTGGGCTTTTCCTTTGCGTTTCATCTCTGCAATTTCAGCAAGATAAACTAAGTTTGCGTCCTTAAACTCTGGGTTGTTGATGATGTCTATCTTATATTGGCTGAAAAATCTTTGTAAACCAAAACGTATCCCCACAAGTGATGCTTTACTGTGTAGTTGGCCATTTTTTTTTCTAGCTTCTGCGTAGAATTTTCTCGGCGTAGATGGCAGCTTTTCCTTTGACATTAAAAGCTCCTCTTCGTTCAAATTTCTTTCATTCAAATACTGCCGGAACACATTTCGTGTAACTTTTGTAGCTTTTTTGGTATTGCTACTGTTTTTGTTATTTAACATACTGCTTAAATCTGCCTCTGTAAACTCTCGAAAACGAGCCATTTTTTTCGACAGAGGAAGTCGAAACTACACATGAGCAGTGTCATATTTGCAGCTAAAATCCGCCAGACGGTAAAGCGCATGAGCAGTGTCATATTTGTAGGCAGTTATTTGTAGGTCACGTGGTGGACCTTTGACCAATGAGAAAGAAAGAAAAATTCCATCGAATGATAATGTATTGTATTTAATTCTGTTCCAGTGTTGGGTTGTATGTAAAAGCATAAAGCCTGTCTGTTTTGTTGTCTTCTCAAATATCGTTACGTTTTCTACTTTGATATTCTGTTTGTAATTTTGTACAGGATGAAGAATTCCTAGAGCAAGAGACCAGATTTTTGGACAAGCTTCAACGTTCACACAAAGTTACAATAAGACCTTCCGCAGGTCATGTCCTACAGTGATGAAAATATTAGGACAGTACAATTATTTTCTTTGTACAAATTCGGTATTTCATACTATTTAGAAAGGAATTATGTATCAAATTAGGAGGTTAGCCTTCCATTTGTTGTTAAACAGCAGAGATTGCGGTGCTTGCGCTACTACTATTGTTATTTTTTACTTCTATTACTTCTACTACACTACTTCCACTACTACTACTACTACTACTATTACTACTTCACTACCACTACCACTACCGCTACTACTACTACTACTACTACTACCACCACTACTACTACTACTATTACTACTACTAAAAGACCCATTTCTAAATGAAGTGAAAAACTATGATGTGAAAAGAAATTATTATAATTTTAGAACAAGTAATCATTCCTTTTGCATTGAAACAGGTCGATATTGTAATCCAATATTACCACGAAAAAGTCGTTTACGCAAATTTTGTAGCGCCAATGAAACAGAAGACGAATTACATTTTCTTTTTAAGTGCAGTTTATATAATGACCTTCGAAAAGTCTTTTTCAAAAAGCTTAAAGTAGTACCAGAAGTTGATTCAACAGATCATTTAAACACAATATTTGCTTTATTTACATCACTTGAGCCAACTTTAACAACACAACTTGCAAATTACATTCATAAATGCATTCTAAAACGAAAAGAAACTAAAATGGAAATATGATCATTATCATTATTACACAAATAACTTAGTCATCATAAGTAATGGTGAAGAAATAACATTCACTTATTGCCATAGTTACTTCAGTTTATTTCAGTTTCAGTTTATTTACAGTTACTGTTAGTGTTTCTGAACACACGTGTATTGTACAAATAGGTTTTGTTACAATTTCAATGTATTAGTATGAAGCAATGCTTTGGTAATATGTAAGTTTTTATGTCATGCTAGTAAAGCCACTACTACTAATATTACTACTACTACTGCTGCTGCTGCTGCTGCTGCTACTACTAGCATTAATACTACTACTAGTACTACTACTGCTACTATTACTACTAGTACTATACTACTACTACTCTACTACTACTACAACTACTACTACTAATACTATTACTGTTACTACTGCTACTACTATTATTATTATTATTATTATTATTATTACTACTACTACTACTGCTACTCAACTACTACTCTATAATTTAAAAATGATCAAAGAAACAGTGTCCTGACCTAGAAGCGTGAAAATCAATTGTGATTGCCAAGTTCTGAATATATATATATATATAACAATTAGAATACGAGCTCGCAATTTCTATCGCCTGATAGAATGACGAGGGCGAAGCCCGAGTCATTCTATCTAT
>JAOEJH020162415.1:0-14520 GCA_025448215.2 Palythoa grandis
TTTTTCAGAAAATTTGCTTTTCTGTTCAATATTTTGACCATTTGCGGGTGCCTGAGCTCATCATAAAGAGTGCAGAAAGCTTAAACCTTGTCAGTGACGAAGAACTGTTCATTGGCACTGTGAATGGGACAGAAAATGTTGGTTTTGCAAAACGGCTAACATTTCTGTCCGATTCATGGACAAGGGGCCTTGAAGCAGGTGGGTCGAGTCTCATCAGGTCACATTCATATTTTTCAGAAATCTCATTGAAGGATAAAAAGAATTAATCAGAAATTTTTTTAGAATGTAGACCTGCGCTGAGACTTTAATATAAAATATAAAATGTATGAAGTAGGGCCGATACATCAAATTCCCATAATTCAATGCGCCCAGGTCACTGCAAAATGGTGGTCTACTGTAGTTGCTCTTAAAAAACTGCTTGAATCGACCAGTTTTTGAGACGTTTTATACAAATAACTGTACAGCACGAAAGATTAAGAGTTGTTGGAAAGTTCTAATTCCCCAAATGGATCAATGCACCAAGAATTTTGGACTTAAAAGAGCCTTGTTTCGAGGTAAATTTTGCTGTTTATTTATGCATAATTTTTTTAAAAAAATGGAACTATGCACTAAACTTGTTGCGTCCTATGTCTGTACAGTGCAGAAATTGTAGAACTTTTTTCCGCTGCAGTATAGTTCCGATTGCTAAGTTTAGAACTACACAGGTTTTGGCTGTTAAAATTTGAAATTGAGTGATCTTGTTTTTTAAATTATGGCATGTTTTAATGTTTAAACATACTACTCAGCGGAAGTGGAATCTTTTATAAAATTTTCCCTCACGTTGAATTGCTTGCCACAACATTTGCTAACTAAGATGTGAAGTACATCTCATGTGGATGTAAAAAAGCGAACAGTTCATTGCTTTCTTTAGCAGTTATTTCTCTCGAGCAACAGAAATGTTTGTGCATCTGACTAAATCAGTCAATTTTTTAAGGTCATTTTTTCAAAAATTCATTTCTCTGCCAGGATTTGGGCTAAGGTAAAACTCTATGCTCATCCCAAAGAGCACCACATAAATATTAATATCAACCTATTTTCATGGTTTTTCCTTAAATATGGGAGGACCTTTTTTTCTCAAGTGAACCCTTAAAAATGTAAACAAATGGGCCCCATTTGGTTGCTTAGGCAATAGTAAAATAAAAAAACATTTTTTGGCCTCTATTATTGACTATGCTCATTAAAATAATATTATATTGCAAAATAAAAACCATATGGAAGAATTAGATGTTTAGGTGAGGTCCGCTCTTAAATTTCATTCAATTCTGAGTAATTATTTACTTAGAAATTATAGCCAAATTCTATTGAATTCTGTTTTATTTTTACAAAAAGACCGGAAAACGATGTTTCCATATAAGGTCATACGGTATATGAGTTGATAGTCGAGATTGAGTGAGCCAATCAGAACGCTTGAAACGCAATATGAGAGGTTGAAAATTCAATAAAATATAATAACATATAAATAACTAAAGCTCTAAGCTAACAACGTTACCTGTAATGTTTGGGAAAAGCAAAAGCCAAAGCATGGTTTTTTTTTTCGCTCCGGAAATTGATCTGGTTAAAACCTAACCATCCGGCCCGGTGGCTACGGCCCTACAGCACACCAGTTTTGACAGGTTGTTGCAGTAGCGTTATCGCCCAGGCGCAGTCAGGGAATCTCCTTTTGTGTTGTCTGGACAGTCCAGTACTAATCAAGTATCCCGGCTGAACTTGGTGGCGGCACGTGGACTGCGGCCCGTGAAAGCAAATATCGACCAATCGAAAGATCAGTCTAAATACGCTCATGTTTGTCCATAACTTTATGTAGCTATTTTAGAAAAGATTTTACAATAATATTAACGCTAATAATTTTATTTTGGTTTGAAATCTCCTACAACACTATTGTCACTAGAATTTGAACGAACTTACGAATTTATCCGCCCATATTTCTGTCTAAATGCCTCATGTAAATTTATTAATTTTCTCAGTCTAGTTTCTCTTGCATTGTCGACTGTTTCTTCCCTTTTTGTTTGTTTGATTTATTCCTTCCATTTCTCCTTCATTCTAATTTATTTAAAGATAAACAAATGTTCCTACTGTATCTCATTACGAACACGGAACTAGTGTCAACTTTTCCTCTCTACCGATCATTGTTACGTCAAAAACAATTATCTAATATCAGATCGTCACTGAAAATGTGAATAAACTCCGTGCACACAGTCCATCGTTATATTTGTACTATCTTTTTTTTAGAATAAAAACCAAATGTAATTGGTTTTCCTAATGCTTTAAAACTTTCACCCCGGCTCAAATTATTTTTCATTTGTTTCAGTGCTTCCGTAATTTCTATTAATTGTCTATGATCCTCATATCATATAGATAATAGAGAATAGCTCGGTTTCACACACAGGCGATACATTTGCCTTATTTTCCGCCATCGATATTCAGCTTTGCCCATGGAACAATGTAATTTTTCTAGCTTTGCAAGGACATTTTTTTCTCTTGTCGCCATGTACCATGCGTGGCTAATTTTGAAAAGTTCACAAACCGTTTTAACAGGCGGTAAAACAGGTTAGGTTTTTACAAATCGTTATTTTTGTTCGAACGTCAATTTT
The DNA here is from genome assembly GCA_025448215.2 of Palythoa grandis. Classification (NCBI taxonomy): domain Eukaryota; kingdom Metazoa; phylum Cnidaria; class Anthozoa; order Zoantharia; family Sphenopidae; genus Palythoa; species Palythoa grandis. The sequence continues at coordinate 2,631 of JAOEJH020162415.1, forward strand.
GTTATATAAGAACAACGAGGCTCTAATTGGCCAGAACTTAAGCGCAATGTAAGAACAAGCTCAGGCTGAGGCTCGATAACTAGGAGATTTTTTCTGGTAGAATTTCGTAATTTAAGTTAGTAATAAAACATAAAACACAAAATGATTCCCTGGAATCTGAGACGTAAAAACTGTTCAACAAACAATGAAGGTTGTTCACCTCTAAATATAGCTGTACAACACATGTCGGCTTGTGCTAGACGTTTTGTTTTCCAATGCCTTATTTATATTTTGTTTTTCCTTCAATTTCAACCACTCTCAGAAATAAGAACAAATTAAGAATAAAATGAGGCTGAAGTCGCAAAAATTTAAGAACAATGAACCTCGGCAAAATTTACTGCACGGAGACCTCTTTTATATGTTTTTGTAAGAAAAGACTTACGTCTCAGTATGCCATCCGATTTCGTCACTGTCTTTCAGAAAACGTAATTCCCATTTATTACGCAGATCACATATTGTTATTTGTAAGGGCACTGGTGAGCTCAGATTCATTTTACCATTGGTCGATTTTTCAGTATAAGCTTGTTTTACAGCTTCAGTAAATACAAAAAGAAACTTTCAACACAGAAGTACTTTTCGAAACTATTCTATGTAGGGTTCTATGGCATTTTTAACTTCAATTATAAACTGTTATTATAAATCAGTATATGTATTTCAAGCCACAAACCAGCCGGAAAATCATATAACTTGTACATATTGTTTTATACTTTATATAGTTCATTTCAGTTGTGCAATTTACGAGTTTTAATGAGTTTTATATAAGAACAACATGTTTCTGGTATCGTTGCACGAGCCCTAGTCAACAGCTTCTGCTGTCTCACTTCAAAGAACTATACAGTCAAACGAGCTGGTGTCCATTTATACAAAGATGTCAAAGGCACGTAAGGCAATGGGGAGAAAAAAATTAACACAATGCTGTTTTCTCAAGGTGGAACTTTCCTTTTTTGTCGGAACAGTGACGTACTTTTAACGCGAGCTTTTAGAATCTATAACTATGTGAAGTGTAAAAAGTTTGAGTTCCTAAGTCAAAATTTAAAATGCTGACAGTAATTGAGCAATCCAGCACAACGGCATCTTCCATTCACATTTATTCAACCATATTTCCTTCTAAGTTGAAAAAAATTGCCCGTAAAGTTTCTAATAGGATATAAATTACAACAATGAATATAACAACGAAAACTTGTAACTCATTTGCAATTGGCAAATTTTCGTTTTATATTTTTGGTGGGTTTCCAAATGGAATAATTCTACAAACATTTCTTTCTAGAATTAAAATTAAGTTTTAAAGCCAAGCCGCAAAGCATGCCTATAGAGAGCAAAAAAGCTTTTCACACGTGTATACATACAGTGATGTTAACAAGGTTTCCCGCCAAAACAGAGCCGTGCGCGCACGAGTATGTCGGAAAAAAATAATTTTTTCGGGTTTCCTTAAAACGCTTTCGAATAATGTTTCAAAACGTTAACGAAAAACAGTTGCTGTAGATGAACGGAAAATGTAAAACTAAATTGCCTCTTCACAGCCCACACAATACTATTTCCGGGTCGCCTAGTTTAGCTTTGCAAACTATAAATTTTCAGCTTTTCCACCGAAAGGTATTCTTGATTTCTGTACCTCTCATGCCGCTTGAAAATTAGAAACAAAAGGAGTACAGAACTTTAAAAAAAGTTTTGAATGAAGTTTACGCAATTAAAACACCTCTTTTCTTTAAGATTATGGAAATTTTCGCAAATGGCGTACAAATCAAAACATCTCATATCGCGGTGATTAGTGATATTTTTACCTTGCTGTCAAGGAAAAGCAGCCGCCGAACTCGGTATTTCATTGTCCAAGTTAATTGTGATGTTAAAATACATGTGGTTCTATTATTTAAAGCCTTCTTAAAACAAACAATACGAGCAGCAGCCTGGAAAATTAGTCTGCACTTTTCCACGTGCCAAATTCGCGCTACCTTGTTTGCACAGCGAGAAAGACAAATATTTACTGGGGTGGAAAATGAATCCACAGACATTCTACACCAGAGTTGGTAACTTTGGGAATTTCTCGATTGCTTCAGTCTGTCAGCTATTAAGTATAATCAACTAACAGACTGCTAATTTACTGGTCTCAAATTGATTTTTTAACTAAGTTCTTATGGGTGGTGTACATTTGGAGGCGTTTGTTAGTACATTTTTTGATAGAGATACTTTTGAGTTGTGAAAGAACAGACTAATGAGAATGCAAATGGCGAGAGAATGTTTTATTAAGCTATTGTCTGATTTCTATGTCGTATTATTTTATCATTTTAACTACACAAAAACACTTCAGCCCGCCGTTGCTGAGCGGCAAAGGATAACACCATTTTAAAATTCATTTGTGAATGATTCTAATGCATTTGGGATTTCAGTGTTGTATTTCCCTTAACAAATACCGATATCACGAATATGTTAATCGAATGAAATAAAATCTAATTGTAAAAATTCTTTTCTTGTAATGGTCTCTATACAAAAAGTAATCCATGTAATCAGGTATTTTCTCATGTTTGGAGGAAAAAACAGCTTTGATACGTGTATATATTTTTCAGTTCTTGAGTACATACTTCTACAAGAAAAGACTATCAGACTATGAACTAAATCAAGTGGCGCAAATAAACTTCAGAAATCAAAGTCTTTGACAAGGAGCTCCAGAAGGTGCGACATGCATTTAGAATCATGAAGCAAAAGTAATTTTGAAAGAAAGTTTAGTATAATTCTCTATACCTTGGCCTAAAAATACCAAACATTTGAGAAATTTAATTATCATAAATTACTCCAGCAATGTGCAGAAACTCACCGAGAGGACTTATGTAATGAGTTTAATCTCGGAGTCACCCACCCACTAAGGACTTATAAAAACGTATTTTAAAGTTATAAAAGTTTGAAACGCTGAACAATGAAGTAGGTTAGCGAGAAACTCTTTAACTATAACCCTAAAAAAATCCTATTTTATATATCTATCTGTCTATCTCACTAACTATCCATTAGAACATCTATCTATATCTATACAAAAGGTATCTTATAGGGTGAGTTATTAGTAATTGCATAATATTGATAGAAATAGAAATCTTTATTATTAATATCCTTCAGAAAATACCCATTCATTCATAACACATTTTAACTGAAGTCTTATTTTGTTAAACTGTTTGGCTACAATTTTTGTGTCACACCTTGATTGTAAAAACTAAAAGCAAACAAAAAAGCGCTATAACAAAAATTCTGAGTGTGTATGTAATTAATGTCACTGTGATATTACACAATAACTCGACAACACAAATCAGATTTACTCCTTCGTAACCGGAATTTACGGCAAGTTAGCATGAATATTTTTACGTAAAAAGAATTTTTATTGAAATTTCCGATGTTTAAAATTTATTTTGTATCCGCTAAATGGCCAATGAGTAGTTTTGAAGCACTTCCACCTGTAATTTTCAAGTGTCACCAGATGCCTTTAAGTCTATATAAAGTGATTTCTGGAATCGCATTTGGAAAAATCTGCATAACATAATTGCTCATTTAGGTTTTAATAGAGCGGGGGCTGTCTACAGTATATTAGTTAGCTAAAGAACTCCGTGCAGCAGCCTAGATACCAAATTTGTGGACAAAGAATTTACGGAACAATGGATATCCGGTTTTAGTTGTGTTGTGGAACTCGAAAAAACAATACAGCACGTGTTTCTATCTACAGTTAATATATGATTATTCACTAAAAAGGAGGTTGGATAATGCTCCATAATAACTGATATTTTGTGGTACCAGAAGGATTTTAACGAGCCAAATTTAACCAACTACCCGTAGTTCACCCGGTTTTGTAGATTACTTGAGCTATCTTGCAAGTTTTTTTCTGTCGTCGCAGTGATCTCGATGCGAACAAAGTCATGTAGCACGCCCAAGATATATACTTTCAAGACATCTGTTAGCTTAAGAAACATTTCTGGGACAAAAGAATTCTTGTTTACCCGCCGCGTGCTTAAAATTGTGTATGTATCAAGCGTGATAAGTCTTTTTTCTTTAGTAAACGACCTTTTGTACTGCACAGTACACTATTTGCATACAGCCCTTCCTTACGATAGCTGGAAGAACTCTGGTCACGTGTGTTTATAAACTAACTGAACCATTACCTGTGAAAAGGCAGTTCATAGATTCAACATGAACTCACAAAGCGTGGTAGAAGTTTTATATTTACAGGTTTTTTTACCAGTAATTTCAGGTTCTTTACCAAAAAACTGTGTGCTCCATCCCTCTGCATACTAATTGCAGGAGTGCAGTCAAGCTTACTATTCCGCCGCCTTCAGCTTTTTTCCTGTTACACAAAAAGAACCACAACTTTCAATTTTTCCAATACCGTTATGTGATTGGCTGAAGAGCTTAACAAAAATAACAACAAAAGAATTTAAGAGTCCTCGTGGCAATTTTATTGTCCCTGGAATCCAGAAATTTTTCTTAGGAAAAGCTTAACAACTTGTTTTTCTTATTCTTCAACTCCTCCTTGTCATCTGTCACCAGTTTTCGGGTCTCAAAACGGCGCTAACTAATTCATTAGTAAAAAAGCAAATGAGAAGTAAATGTCGCTCTTTAAAACCAATGTACACTTATTTCGATGTTAATTAGAAAGTTAATTACGGCATGCGTCATTAAATTTTCATGCCATGTTGAATATTCAGTCTCTCTGCGCTCTGTTTCTTTCATTATTTGCTTGGCAGTGGCCAGTGAACGTTAGCAAATCACTCGCACGTGTCAGTGGTTGGATGTCAAAATTGCTCGCCCAGGGCAAATCCGATTGGTTGCTTTGTATGCACGTGTCATTAATTTGATTGCACCTGTCTTTTTCTCCGCAGGTAAATACCGGTATATTTGTCACTATTGCTCGCAAGTGTTTGCATTCCCAAACACTTTGAGGACTCACGTTGCCGTTAAGTGCGCAGAGCGATATATAAAGTGTGGTTTATACACTACGCCGACATTCATCCATTACGGTCACTCAGCGAGTCAAGGCGAGCTCAGTGATTTCAGTCACAATATGAGTACACTCTTTCTCACTCCTAACTCAGAAGCCGATGGATTAAACGTATCCAAGCAAGAAACTGACAATATCGGCCTAAAAGAGCCGCAGATTTCCAGAACTAACCAAAATGGCAGTGCGTTTATGGCGGACTCTCACATGGGCTCTGACGATAAAAATGTGCTAAATGGCGCTGGGGGATTCGGTCTGGCAAATAGTCTTGGCTCCTTAAGCGGGATAAATGGATTCAACAACTTCAACAATTTATCGCTGTCAATGAATCAATTTCCATTTTTTCCAAATTTTAACTCCGACCCGTTTCCCATGAAAGAAAGTCCTCACCGACCGACGAATGGTGACGGCTCGGGAACAAGTCCCAAGTCGGTCTCCCCTTACGCGCTCTCTACCACGGCAGATGTAACTAATCCTGGACAAAAATCGCCAGATAGACTTCACGGACAAGTGAACATGCTAACTCCACTGACTCCGGTCAGCTTACCATCGTTCACAGCGGAAACATTTGCAATGAAGAGCGACGCACTGAAGAATTCCGGCTCGTCTTCACTCTTGCCACCTGCAACTTCACAGTTTAATGCGGGCTTCAATGGGTTTAAAAGTCCCGATCTTGGAAGTGTTCCAACCACTGCGACGGATTTCTCGTCCATGTCTCGTCCACTTCTAAATGAGATAAATGGCATGAGATACAATCTATCGCAGGACTCTTTTTCGCAGCACCAAATGGATATGATGAGCAACCCTGCTCTACTGTTACAACCTCGCCCGCCCCTCTGTAGTCCATCTTCTATGCCTTTCTTTAAGTACGGATTCCCACAAGGTTTCCCCCCTCTTAATGGTCAATCCATGATGAATCCAATGATGTTTGGAAGTGGAAATGGAGAACAGGGCAACACAAATCGACTACCCACCCCCACATCATCACAGCCCCAAGATCCAAGCTCTCTAGACGATACTCCAATTCCGTCCACCGACCGAACAAAACCCAGTGGCTGTAATGAGGACGTGATCAATGACTTGAACTCTAAAAAAGTAAGCAAAGGCTATCTCTGTGAACTTTGTGGTAAACTTTACACCCGCAAATATGGTCTTAAAATTCACATGAGAATTCATACGGGGTACAAGCCTCTTAAATGTAAGTACTGTCAGAAAAGATTTGGCGATCCAAGTAATATGGCCAAACACATTCGTCTGCACGCCGTGGGAGATACCCCGTACAAATGTCAGTACTGCGGAAAAGTTTTAGTGCGAAGAAGAGATTTGGATCGCCATATCAAGTCAAGGCATCCTAATGGACGTTAACAGTGGTATGAAAAATTAGATGCTTTTAGAAAACTAGATTTATTACGAGACTTCCATGAAGATTTTGAGGCTACGCGAACATTGCATTGACGGGGTGTTTTAAGTTCCCATACGCGTAGATATTAATACAAAAGCAATAATGATTTTGTTACATACTTTTATCTTTGTATAAAAAGACAACGTTAAGTGTAAAACATTTATAGTACAGAAAAGAAAAGATATATGTTTGTATGATAAAAACAAGAGGAATGAATAAAAAACATGCAATGTAAAATGGCTTTTTAGTTTCGCGTAAAGGTATTATTAATTAATATCATATTGTCCAAGTTGTTTTCCACAAACTTGCACAAACGCCGTTGTAAAGATAATTAATCGAATCAGATCTTTTAATGGTCTTGCCCTTTGTTTTACATAAGTATGAAAAGCTAGTATTCTAACTGCCAGAGCTGAAAGATCTTCAGCTTTTCTTCCTTGAGCCTTCAGTTTATCTCCAGGCAACAATTTGTTAATTTCACAAGCGGCTACTTCTTTCAACATTATACCGACTCACTATAAGAAAGAACGTATCTTTTTCTACTAATGTTATGTCTCAAAACAAAAAGACCATTTGGCCGTAACAAAAAACAAAAAAGACATGGGTACCCCGCATAGGAATACATGTTAGAAAAAAGAGATTTTCTTTTTTAATTCTTTATGAAGATATCATCTGCCATTTAGTGAATAAGCCTCGAAAATGATAGAGAAAACTAGAAAGCAAATCACACTTCCGAACAGAAATCGCTTTTGTTTATCTTAATTTTTTTTAGCATAAACTTCAGCAGTTCATTTACCGCCCACTAGTTAGGATATCTGAAAGCGTATCGAACTTCATTATCAAATACGCAAGCTCCAGCAACCATTTGTATTTTGACAAAGAACCACCGTGTGGCCAACTCGATTTCTCACTTTGCAATCAAAAGGATGTCATAGAAATATTTGAATACCTTTTTTCTCCCTCGCAATCTGTTTCACTTACACTCACTGAAAATGTTGTTATAATTTCAAAATAGCTCAAGCAAAAGCCTCATTGCAGCCTCATGATTTAACATCATTGAAAACAACGAAATTGTTTGGAGATAAATTTTCAAAACACTGCATGCTTGGCTGAACTTCTCGTCATCTCGCGGCGGTCGGTTTTTCTAAACCAAATGAATACAATGGTCTGCCATTACAATAATTTTACGAAATAATTTCAAGCTGCAGTTTACCTTTGAGATTCATTTATTCTACACATCACTCGTTTTAAACTGATTAGAACTTTTTAATGAAGATCTTCCGTGAGACAAGCTTGCATTGATGATTATCAAGAACCTATGGGCGTCAATACTAAAAGGCGAACTACTTTGTGATAGTTTTTTATTAACTGCTAGTTTTAGGATTTCTTCTTCAAGAAAATGTTGCTTCAATCTCGAAATCTTAGAGAGTGAATATAGAAATTGAAAACTGAAGGCTTAACACGAGCGATTGATGCCGTTAAATATATTTACCAGAGAATAATTTTGCGCGCTTTACTAAAAGTTTTCACGCCTGACGGACATTAACTGAGCTTCGTTGCTTTGTGACAATAAACTCAAACCATTTGATATCGCAAAATATTCTACAAAATTGTACAAAGTTGGTCTGAACATGAAATCGAAAAGTTTAAATACTGTAATATAGAGCAACCACCAGTCTTTTATCCAGAAGTAATAGTTCGGTTGCATTACTTGAACAACTAAATTGAATAACTGGGTGTGTTGCGTTCATTGTCAGAATCCTGGCACGCATTGGAATAATTTCGGTTCAGTCAACGCACAGTCCAGGTTTCGTTATTTCACCGTTACTTTCTTTTCAATCTTTATCGCCGACACTGGGCATTTGCTCAGCAATAAATGTACAACTGGTAAGAGAAAGAGCTGTGATTTTGTCGCCACCCGCAAGATCTTCGATCGTTTGGTGTCGATGGAGAAAATATTGCAGCTTCGACCGCAAAAATATGGCGGACGAGAAGTGTCGCCTTAGCGTCTCCGTTCTGTGTCTATTTTATTGCACTGGCGTGTTGTATCTGAGTCTTTTTATTCGGATAAAATGATGGATCACTATTCAAACAATAGCATAAGTTCCTTTTTCGAAATTTTCCGTTTTGTATAATTAGATTTTCAAAGTAAAACAAAGCTTTACAAGTTGCAACTTCAAACCTCAAAACGTTTCCAGTTTTCAAAGGCTTTAAGCAAACTTTTGCTTGTTTTAAAATTCCAATTACTGACACAACCGAGGCAACAAAAGAGCAGCGAAACTTATCGCATGATTTTTCTTTAAAACAAAGAAAAAGAAAAACGCTTTTGTTGTGCAAACACAAACAAAAAAATACGTTCAAGAAACACAGCTCGACGCCCAGCGATGAAATTAAGCAATGACTGCCAAACGACTTCATATTCCTGTCTTGATATTATTTTCAATTATTACTGGGCGTAATTTTCTAGAGAGATTTTCCAGTAGATGTAGGTGCGGTCAATCCCTAATGCACCTATTGGTAATTTTATGTGCACATGAAGGTTTTGTGCGATCGTCAAATACACGTGCAAGAGTTTGTTTCTGCACTTCAAAACAGTTTGTAATTACAGGGAAAAGCTAGCTAGTATAATATCATTAGCAATTTGCACCGCCGAGGCAATATAAAAGCATGAAGCAGTTATATCAATCCTCTTAGACTTTACTGAAAAGATAAGAGCAAATCCAAGGCGTGGAATGAACTGTATTTAAATGAAATCAAAATATCGAATTTGTTTTTTTCTTGGCGTTTTAAAATTGTTTTTCAGTTATGATTACGGCGCAAGAAAGACATAAACAGAAATGCGATGACAATAAACATTAAAATTTAATGAACCAAATTCTCTAGATTTGATCTTACTTAACTCATCGGAGTATTTAGCAGTTTAGCAGGGAAAAATGTGAAGTTTTTAAATGAAGTGAGCCTCTAATTGTTCCTAATTGAGGAGTAAAAACCAGAACAATTTTGCATAGATGTAAAAACCAGAAAGATATCCAAACTTCCCTCGCTGCACGTTCAACTTGGCTGTGATTGTTAACTTTACATGTGACAAATTGTATCCGCTAATGTGTTTTCGACCGGTACTTCACAGCGTGAATGTACAATAAATCGAATGAGGTCGACTATAAAGCGAATCTTCGTCTATTGTTGCCAACTCGGAGATTTAAACGATTTTCCCCACAACTTGTTTTTCTAAGAAACTCTAGTAAAGCATTAAAAAGAATATAAATATGTGTCTCATGAAGCAAGTGCTTAAGTTAATATTTGCTTTCATTATGGATCACTTGAGTAAACATACTATCTTGGTTTAGTGTATTCACAACCCACACCGCCGTAAACACACACGGAATCGTACCAGGGCTACAAGAAACTGCAGGTTTTTTACGGTTTTGAGTTCAGTTTTCGCTATCTGGTACCCTGTAGGCTGCGGTACCTAGAAATCAAGGTGTACCAGCCTTTAATTATACAACGAGAGAGGACTTCTTTCCAGAAGAAAAACTCAAACTTGTCCTAATTAAAACGGTTTGTCAGCTTTTCCTTTCGAGGCCACATTTTCTTTGTTGCATAAATGATTAGCAGTTTTAGTGCGTTGAAGGGAAAATGCTTTTAAAGAGGATAGTCGCTTTACAGTTTGCGGGTGGCCTATGTGTTATGTCAACTCTCAAGACCATTAGGAACAAAACCTGCCTCGTTTATTAGAAATATATAAACCGACTAGTTTTAAAATAAAAAGAACGAAAACCTCGGATTTCTTTTAAAAATATTGAGGTATACAAATGTTGTTTCAATTCTGTTTGAAGACAAATTTTGATACCTAGAACAAAATAGAGTTTTAAAAAGCTAAAAAGATTTGTTGATTCTCGACTAGACGGCCGATCTACTTGTGTAGCTATTAAATGAAAGTTATAAAATAAAAGTTGTCAGAATGAAACAGGTTAAATTTGCCCTCGTCGTCTCTGTGTTCTGCTTGTGACCGTGTGCTCATCTTCTATGACACAGTTCGGTGTCCTGGTACCAGGGAGCGATAAATCAGGTTTCTCTCTAGAAAAACCAAACCCACTGCATTACATACGGGTTTAAAATTTTTTAGTCTTTCAGGTAACTCTCGAGTAAAATCGCCGGATTGATGTCTTTGTAACGTGGCCTTTGGAACTCACGTTGTCTTTGTTGCATAAGTTATGAGGCTTTAGAGATATTTTATTTCAAAGAACCGCAGTGGAAACAAAAACGGTCCCGAACTAATCCACTGCAACTAGAACAGAGAACAGTTATAAACTGATAAATGCGAAAACCCTGCAACTATATAGTACAATGGGTGGGGAAAAATGTTCAGTCAAACTTAATCAAAATTGCTTGTTGTTTGGTTATTAATTATGACCAGTTTTGTCCCCGTTTTGAGAGACGCCAATCCTTGAAAAGCAAAATGAAAGCGTACAAGAGAAGTTGCATCGGCAACTAGTTTATTTCGTTTTCCCTCACTCGATCCTCGCCTCACCTCACCTCACCCAATTACTACACTTCATTTTTCATTTTTTGTGTACCCCGGCATTAAGATGCAGTTTCACAGCGGCAACCAAAATAGCAATTTAATTTAATTAAACTACATATGATAATGAGGTTCACAGTCTTAAGGAGCTCTTAAACTCCTTTGTTGATAAAAAGAAACAAAATTTTTCTGCGCTTCAACATCATGTGTGTAGTTAGAGACGATGTGATAAACAGGGCATGTTTTGAGTAGCACGGATACATCAAAAGAAAATGGCCTTTGTTTTACAACAAGTTATGTTTACATTAAAAATGAAAAGATCTGACAATCCTCCCGAATAAAAAAAAATAAGTTGAAAAGGGTTTTGAAAAGAGCTAGAAAGATCCTAGCCAGTTAAAGCTTGTACTAAGTGTGGTGAAAGCTACCATTGCCATTAATAGCTTGTGCTACGTGTGGTGAAAGCTACCATAGCCAATCATAGCCAATCATAGCCAATCATAGCCAATCATAGCTCGTGCTGCAACCAACGGCTCGGCCAAAGCCTAAATACAAACATACATCAATGTATATTGTTCAGGAGTATGAAACGTGGGTTCGATTCCCGCTCGGGGCATATACCAATTTTTTCTGACAACTGTTTATTCTTTCCTTCATACTACTGAACAACATACATTGATATATGTTTGTATATAAGATTGGGCCGAGCCGCTTGTTGTTTCACATATGCCTCACATTTGGTATTATTCAGTGGATCTGAGCCTTATGTCGAAGGGCGAAACACACTCCAGTAGTATTTGGCCCCAAATTGGGCCCAGGACTCCTCACGCGTTAACCAACTCAACTAATTAATCGTGAAACTGCTACGTTGCCAGCGTGGTGGTCCCCTTTATGGAGGCCCGTTCTGGTCAAAATTCTCTTGATTTTTTTTTCCTGTTACAGAAATAATAAAACTGTATTTGTAATT
>JAOEJH020163145.1:0-14500 GCA_025448215.2 Palythoa grandis
CAAGCAGCCAAGCCATAGGTTAGATAGGGTAGTATCAATGAACGATAAATACTTAACAGAGTGGTAAAAGGGACGAGATGCCGAAGACGGGCAATAACTCCAACAATTCTACTTATTTTTAGAGCTACATTAACGAGAATATTTTTGTACTCAGAGGTTGGTAACAACTTGTTTTTCCACTGGTCAAACTTACAAGACTCAAGTGTTAACCGAAATGCGATGAGGTTTGTTACTGACGTCATTCTCTTTGTAGTTTTGGTGTTCAGCTCAGTTCTGGGAAGGAGATCTTTGACTAGGTTAAAAAACGGAAGAACTAAAACTTGTTAGTGCTGTTTTTATGCTCAAATTGCCTTCAATGAAAACTGCAGCTGCATTTTTCATGCTTAAGAATATCATTATGATAGAGGCCAGGAGGTGATATTTCAGTTAAAGAATGGTTGTAAAATTCACCTTAAAAGTGGCCATTAGCCTTTTTGTTAGTTCGTCCATATTTGGAAACCGCATAATTGCTTTGTTTCACTTCGCCAACAAATGAATGAGGAAAAAAGCCGCAAACAATTAGTGCTGATGACTGTTGTCCATTGTGTTTTCGTATTAAAAATTGCTTTGAATGGGATTTCTTTTCTTAGGAAGTTTTCCAACAAATGCTCCTAATGCTTTTATCACTCATTTCTTTAATTCTTTCTAAAGTACTCGGTTTATTTAAGAAAGGCAATCTGTTTCTCTTTGCAATTAAAACGTTCTCAAATGGCTTATATAAATTGTTTTGGCTAATTCAGATGATTTTCGTTGTCATTTGCGCAACCAAGTTTATGCTGAAGTTACCAATAAACTATATACTAGCGCAGAAAGTATGTCATTATTTCAAAGTGGTGTTATTTAACAATACTAATAATTTCACTGATTTTCTTGGGTATTCTTATGGCAATTTTTGCTGTTATCAATTTTTTTCATGGAATCATAGAATAAAAAGAGTTTTGAGAGCTCATTTAGAACTATGAATACCTTTTATATTATTTACATAAATTGTAATATCAAAAGTATAAAACTATAGCATGGTCCTTTCCACACAACGCGTTTAGGTTTGCTGGTTTGAGACTTCATGCATTTCGAACGATGGGTTTAGGGCATCCTTCTTTATTAAAAAGCTGAAAACATATCAAATCATTTACGGTTTTGGAGGTACAATGAACACTTACTAAGGCCATGTCCACACTAATACGTTTTCGGAAACCTTCAGTTTTCATTTTATCGAAAACGCATAAGAAGATTTGCGTCAACACTAGAGTTTTTATAGCGTTTTCGACCGTTCACACTAGACCACGAGCAACATTTAGCTCCAGGCTAGCAACCAAGTTGAAATCAAATAAACACAAAGTTGTCCGCAATGTTGAATTGTTTATTTTTATTTTCCCACGCAAGCATCAAGTGAGCAATGACGTAAGCGTTTTCGAAAAAACCTCTGTTTCCACCCGTCCACACTAAGACGCTACACATCCGTTTTCAAAAACCTTCACCCTGGAGAGCGTTTTTGAAAACCTCCGTTTTCGGTGACAAACACCTCCGTTTTCGATCGTATTAGTGTGGACGGAAGGCGAAAACGGATAAAAAGTATGCGTTTTTAAACGAAAACGCATTAGTGTGGACAGGGCCTAAATCGATTTGTAAAGTCGAACAAAATGAATATTCGTTTTAGAGGTTTTCAATCACATGTAGCTTCAAACGAAATGGACAAATTTATGCCTGATTTTGCATGATAGTATATTTGATTTGTTTAAAAGTGTCTTTATAGAGGACATTTAGGCATATTTTTCTAATAGCGATTGTGTTAAACTGAGTTTATTTATTTCGTTTTTTCTTTATCTAACTTGCTATAAATTTAGAAGGAAGACGTGCCAGAACACTGGAGAATGGACCTGACCATATGACCCCGAAAGAAAGGCAATGTAACAGAATGCGGAAACTGGCGGAGAATGACACTGATACCGATGGCTGCAAGGATTCTTGGAACAATAATAATCACAAGGATAAAGGGGTTGGAATAGACGTAAAGTTGCAAAAAGAAAAAGCTGGATATCAAATAGGAAGAGGGACCATTGAGCATATGTTTGCTTTTCTCAGAAACATCATTGTAATCCATAGAATGGAATGCGAACCTCTTTTACTGACTTCGAAAAAGCATTCGACAGCATAGACAGGAGTACCTGGTGGGAAATAATGAATATTCCACCAAAGTTGAAAGTTGATAAAGACAGTGCAAGCCATGTATAAAGATAGTAAATGCATAGTGGCAGATGGATCTGGCTAATACGCTTGGTTTGAAGTGAAAACAGGGATTAAACAGGGTTGTTGCTTGTCGAGTTTCCTCTTTCTTTTGTCATTGAGTTATGAGGCAGGTTAAAACAGGGGGATAAGGTGGCACTTTACAAGCAGTTTGGAATATCTCGATTTTGCAGATGATAATGTTCTGCTCGCCAGCAAAAGGACACACATGCAAACCAAAATAAACCGACTCGGCATAAATGGAAAAAAAGCGGGACTGAAGATTAGCACCGCAAAAACTAAGGCAATGAAATGGAATGTGAAACATGGCATCAAACTATGAATAGAAGAACCAGACAACGAAGAAATAAAGAGGAATTCGTATATTTAGGTGCAACGTTAACAGCAACTGGAGGAGTTGCAGAAGACACTAAATTAAAGCAAGAATAAGAGCGGCGCAAGCATCTTTCTGTGAGCTAACAAGTATTTGGAAAAGTAGCCGATTCAGCAGATGCACTAACCTCAGAATATTCAGTTCATGCGTAGTTCCATTACTTCTGCACGGCAGCGAAACTTGGAGAATGACAACCGAACTAATGAAAACAAGTTGAAGGTATTCCTATACAGGTGCCTTTGGAAAATACAACAGATATACTGGCCTATGAAAACTTCAAACGCTTAGGCTAGACAACCATCAGAAATAAAAGCGATCAGTGAACAGATAAAAGAAAGACTCTGAAAGTAAATTGGACCTTTCCTAAGAATGGATGCTAGTGAAAACCAAAGGGGTTGCTCTCACATGGACACGAGAGGGACGGAAAGGCCGTAAAGGAAGGCCAACAGAAACATGGAGGGGAAGAGTAGAGAAAAAACGAGAAGGTCGAGAAGCACTAGGCTTCCATGAATCAAGATGCAAGAGTTGCGGCAAAAGACCCAAGAGACTTGGAGAAATAGAATACATGCAGGGCCCTATTCCCCATTGGAGCGGGCACAAGGAAATAATGATGACATCATGATGACATGATGATGATGATGATGATGATGATGATGTTCGATTGTTTTAGATTATGTGAACAGATCATTGCTCTGTATTAATTTTCCAACTAGCATTTAGGTTTTCCAGCTGCACTGAACTTGCTTTTGGGACACGGGAGTTTGTGAGTTCGAGTTGAGTTCGAGTTGACCTTGAAATATTCCAAAACAATCGAGTTTGAGTGTTCCAAAACAAAATGTAACAGTTTTAAGGGTTAGGGTTAGGGTTGGGGTTAGGCTCAACTCGAGGTCAAGTCAAACTCAAGTCGCACTCGAACTCATAAACAGTAAAGGGCGTCTACTAAAGAACCTAAAGATCGGGCGAAACAGTTTCTTATATTTTTGGGTACTTACTGATAATCCAGGCTAATTAGGCTCTGAGATGGATTTCATTGCTGTTGAACAAAATATCAACTACAAAAAGATGGGTGTGGCCCTTTGGCTGCTATGTAACTGATGAATACTATAGTACTAAATGCTTTACCAACGCAATCTTTGCAGGTTCTTAACATTTCAATCCCAACATAGCAATTGTATCATTACAGTTCAACAGCTGAAGGTATACGTGCCAGGGTTTGGCCTTCATTTTGTCGCCTGACTGGGTAATAACCTGAATTGAGAGAAATTTGTTCAATCAAGAGGTTTTAATAGAAAGTTTTAACTGTAATCCAACAATTTGTCTGTCATAATTCAGCTAATTTTTTCATATAAGAACCTGTTTTTACTTGCCAGGATAAACAGGCTCTTATATTTTTGTGTATTTAAATGCCATATTAGAGGCTCTAGGTTCTTAGTTCACTGCTGATGTTCTTACACGCGGGTTTTCACTGTATTACCAACTCTCTTTGCTTTTGTAAAGCTGTTGTTTAGGGAATATTGAGTGATGGTAGTTTTGAATGCTCCAAGGCATATAGACATATACCATTCGTGTTTTAAACCCTCATCGCGGGGTTCAGATATCGCGAATATTAACTTGAATATTACCGTAACTGTTTCACTTCCGTTTTGATTTGATTTGTATCAATGTCTGTAACACGACCACGGGTCCCCAGAGGCTCGAGTGATAATATCTAAATACTGCTTTTGCATAAAAATATGAAAACGTTTCATATAGTTTCACAGCAGTCCTAACGGCAACAGCTGGACATTAGTGATGACTTGAACAGTTAGTCGTTTTAGCTGTAGCATACAATTCATTCGCTGGAAAGCAAAGTTTTAGCCGTTGTTTTTCTAACTAAAACAGAAAAATATACTTAATAATAATAAATCATGTTTAGTAGTTATAAGCAGAAATAGCAGTATACTGAAAGTTTCTGACAAGATTTAGAAAAAGATAAACATTTAATTTAGTACACGGCAGGAGACTTCCTATTGTCAGGAACAACTCACAAGACACAACAACTGAAAGCTCTGCTCGTGCGAATAGAATCAATCAAATATTATCTCGTAATAAACAAAGTAACGTCAGATAGTTCATACAAGCAAGCTACTTCCCCACTGTGAAAGGAATTTTCATTTCCAGCAGTTGCAAAGATTGCATCATTTTCAGCCAAGCTTCTTTTGTTACACTGATCAAACGGACAAGTGGATCTGTGAATTTAGGATCTGTTTCATTACTAAATAAAACAAACTCACGGCTCGGCTCAAAATTAATTGCGAAAGTGACCAGGGTGGTTGATAGCAAACTCTTGTTTTGTGCTTCGAGTCGAATAATTCGCATCCCTGTGTTGATACTGCCAGGATAAATACTTTGAAAACTTTTACACTCTGTCTTCTGAAACGGGTAAAGAATTTTCGTGTTTTATTCTATGAAGCACTTCGTATGTGACTTTATAACCGTGTATATGTTCCTGCATATTTCACCTATTTAACTGATTTTAATCATAACATAAAAAGAGAAGATTTTATAAAGATATCTTGCAATTTTTATAGAAAAGAACAGAAACTTAGAAACTCAAAGCAGCTGAAACAGGCGAATAAATGCTTTGATAAATCGACAGATTGACGTCCTCCGGTCTTTGGTCATTCCCAAAGGAAAAAACAAGGCTTGCCTTTTCTGTCTTAACAAGAGGTAATCGGTTAATTCTACTCGCCAATACTTATATTCAGTTGCATGCTTTTGGAAAAGCTAATTTTTTTTTGTTCGTGGCCCCCTAAGGTTTTTACTGTATAACTTTAGGTTAGAAAATGCGACTGCATTCTACTGTCAATCAAACTGGCACAGTAAGTGGTGGTGATTGGAGACACACGCATTTTTATAGCCCCTCAGAAAATTAGTAGGATACCATAATTTGTATATCTTTATCATGTCCCAGAGCAACGTACTACCACGCGCAGTCAACTTTTAAAACAAATAACACACACACACACAATGACACACACACAAACGGTCCATAGCTTCTTTTTGCAGCAGACTATGAACAAGTACAGTTTCTTGGATAACTTGAAGTTGCTCGATTTATACTCAGCAAAAAAAGCGCACTAGAAGTTATTTCGGTTTTTTCTTCATGTGGAACGAAAATTTTATAAATCATTATTCAAGGATGCTTGATTCTCCTTTTGTCAGCAATCGGCATGATGTGTACATATTTAATGATGTTCAACGTGTTTGCGACGTGTTTAATTTCTAACTTCCTATTTGCAATCACTGTTTCTTGTATTTCCTCAAAATTTGATAATTCATTACATGGACAACTGTTAACCTTGAAAACAGAATCACTCCAGATCTATATATATTCACAAAAATTTCATATTTTGTATTCACACGATTTCACAAGAATTTTGATTTCATATTTTTCTTGATTTATTCAATTCATATGGTACAGTTCACTTAACTATTTCATTACTTACCAGTTAAAAAGTGTTGTTTAAAGTATATTTGACTTAAATGTCTATGCAAGAGAACATTCAATTTCAAACACAATAAAACTCACCGATTGTTTTGCGAAAACACATTTGAAAACGTAGCTGAATGAGCAATGTAAAGTGTTTATTATTTAACAGAACTTTGACAGATAAAGACTTCAAACAACAAATTAATCCCAGAAAGTCTTCAAGTTGAGGTTTAATGAAGCCGAGGTATACAAACTTGATTGACAAAGCTCAGGTCAATTATTTCCCCACACAGACCCGACCGAACTATGATCAACTTCTAAGCCTATACAAATTGCGAATTGAGTGCCGGAAAATCTTTTGGCATTTGAAAATTAAGATCAATTACGTATAGAACCTATTGCTTAAATCAATTTTGAGTCAATCTTACGACTGTTCAGGATTACTCGGCTGCTTTGTGGCTTTGTATTGAGACCGCCGTTGCGTTGCCATTCGAGTTGTTCTTTCAGCAGTTGTGAGCAGGTTGCGTGTTCATGAAATGATAAAAATATAACAATTATATCGAGTGCCTATCACTTAGCAAGTTTTTAACACGTTTCAAACTTAGTGAGACATTATTTTTAGCTTCGCACCCGAAACGATTGCTATCACTAACAAAAAGCGAAATAAATTCAATTCAGCCATATTGTCTACTTTGCCTCCTGTACTATAAATGTTTTATCATAAATTGATCCGCAGTAAACTAAACTTGATAGCTTGAAGAAGTAAGAAAAGAATTTACAAATCACCTATTATATAACTTTGTCTTTTTCTAAAATAAATTTACCCAAAAAAAGATCTAGAATAGATATTTTGTATTTGCCGTCGGCCTTCCATTCCAAAAGTTCTCAGTCAAACTTCATAGGCTGTAATTTGTAAAATCTATGTCACTTTTTATCAAGACTATTGAAAATACTTTTATTAGTTTTTACACAAATTGATCGAATTGTACGTGGTTGTTATAGATCAATAGATCATTATTACATCTGCGAGTCCAGTCTATAGCGAGAGTCCGGCTTTATTCATAAACCATAAAACGTCATCATAACAGAACCCAAGTTATTGATGATTCTAATATACTCTAAACCACCATTGCATCAAACACACACACACACATACATACACACACACACTGTACGACACTGTGGCGATTTTATTTTAAGAATAAAGATTTTATTATAATGAATACAGCAGCGCGTCGCGCATACAGTTAACTGCAGCTGCCTTTTCAATGCACGAAACTTAGTCGAATCTTAAATAAGACTAATAAATACGTTTTTCAAATCGTTGTTAACAGATAGGGCACTTCATTATACCGTGCTTTATCTGTGATATGTAGCACGCAACCTCACTGATTACAGAACGAGCGGAAGCCAGAACGTTTCCGAGCAAGGCCAATTTAAAAAAAATAAGTTTCTGTATGTCGATTTGTGGCGCATCAGTAGACTGATCTACTTTACGAATACCAGGCACTTGCGCGTAACACTCATACGGGTGGTACTGGCTTTTTTGCTAGTCTCACTAACTACGTTATAAAGAAAAGGAAAGAGCAAAAAAGTTTATTAACTTAAAACCTCTTTTCTTTTTCTAATGTCCGAACAGAAAATCTTGACCCCTTTGATAACATCAATGGTAAGGTAAATGTTTTTCTTGTCTTGTCTCTCATCTATCGTAACAAGGATATTATCTGAAACCCGCCCTTTTTGTGTAAACAGACTTACAAATCTTCCGTTGAGACCACTAAAGAAAACTGATAAACTGGGGTAATCTTTTTTACAGCAAGAACTTTATATAAACTTCGAAAAAAAACAGCTGTTTTGCATTAAGGTGTTCGTTGTAAGGAAACTAAGTGCCAGTTGTTCATGATGTCTCTAAAGTAGAGGTCTGTTTTCAAAGGTCCGTGCGGTTTTTAAGAGTGTTATTACGCGCGTAAGCAAAAGCTGAAAATAAAAGCTGAAAAACAAGCGACAACAGATCTCTTTCAGTTTTAAGTTTTTAAATAAAATTGATATTTAGTTTATTTTGAGTTTCATCCCTTTAATGCAAAACAACATGTGGTCAGAAGACACTCGAATAGAGGCCACGAGGTCGTTTCAAGAGAAAATGTGTTTATGAGATACCTCTTCTTGGGTTTAGGAGGGTTATAGCAGTTTATAATGACTTGTGCTAGCAATAAATTGCTGTTATTTTAACGATAATTTTCATTGAAACACAAAAAAGTTACCCGACTTAGAGGAGTTTGCGTTATGCTCGTGATCATTTCATCTCGCACATTCTGTGAATTCTCCGAGCATCGTGTCGCTGCTGGAACAAGTCTACGATCCAATTTTGAAAATTCCCTGATCCCAGCGTGAAGAGTCGTTTTCCAGAAGCAACGATATGCATCTCTACTATTGCAATAGCTCCAGTGTCGTAAAGTAACCCAGCAGGGGAAAAACGCACAGGCCGATTCAAAGATTTAAGTAAATAAGTTAAGAGAAAGGCTCTGTCACTGTCAGTTCCCTCGTTAATTAATGTATCAGAGCCATAATCTGTCAAATCAGACGCTAAAAACACTTTAGGTACTTTATATCTCGTTCGGGCTTCCTGAACACGCTTTACAAGCTTCCTGATACATCGTAATGTCACGTTAATACCCTTCCACAGGTAATGTCTTTCCGCGCGCACGTGTACTGCTATAAAGTCCTTTCCCAAGTACTGCTCGACAAATTTGGCTGCTATTTTAAGCAAACCAGGGTTAAACTTTAAATCTGATAAACGAATGGGGTTTTTAATTGAAGGATGTAAAGGGAAATGAGACCGATTAGTGCCGTTTCCTTTCCATAACACTATTCCTAGACAAGGACACTGTTTTAAAACCTTTTTCTCTAGGTCGTCCATAGTTCTTATGATTTCTGGGTCAACGCATATGTAACGGCTTACTTTAAACCCGAGCTGCCGGGCCAATTTAGACTTTTTCACAAAAGGACATTGCATCCAGCCTGAATTAGCTCGTGCTTGGCGATACACGAACCTAGCTTCGTTTTCCTTAAGACCATACCAGTTTGTCATATGTTGCATTGAGTTAGAGTCGCGGTAAAGAAAATGCACAAGGACGTTTATTCGCTTGTTACAGCTTGTGGCAAAGTCTTGGAGATCCGTAAATGTGCTATATCCTCGAGTTCTAAGCTGTGTGTTGAAGTGATTCATGTTGTAGTACAAGCTCAAAGGTGCGAAAGTCACTGCGATTTGTTTTCTTGTGTGATGGCTTACACCGACGGATAGTCCAGACATCCGAGAGTTATTCACAAATGGCGCCACAACCTGACGTTTCTCGTACTTCCCAAATGAAGTCAAAGCTAAGAGATTGTTTGTTGTCATTCCAAGTTGTTCATAATATCGAAATACAAATACAAATTTTCTCCTAGGCTTCCCACGATTGTCTTTAATTTTGATGTTTTGATTATGTCCCCACTGCTCAACAATTTTATTGTTATTAGGGTCATCGAGGATGGACACTTGGTTAGAAGGAAATCGTTCCCCCTTCGCTACTTGTAAGCTGCTTTGTAAATTCTGATTTGAAACTGTGTCCGCGCTTATCCATGCTAGTTTGTAGTTTACTTTCATTAACGCTTCACTTTGCCGCAACTTTAGAGAAGGATCAGTCGGCAACTTCGACGACTTAGAGAAGAGAAGCAGTGAATATTTCATATCGCGAAGGCTGGCCAGCACAAATGAGATCATATAAAGAAGAAATAGAAAGAAAATTAAGGATTGCCATCGTGTTCTCAGTCTTGAACAAAACCAGAAGCAATTGGAGATGAAAAATCGTCTGGCAGACATCATGTGGGCTTCAGTTGTGGAAACAACATTCGAATATTTATAACTAAGTATCGAAGAACGAGAACTCTCGCTCTGACTTGGCTCCTTCGTTAGAATAATCGACTTCCTTTTCTATGCAAATGATTATATTTCTTCTGGTAAAGCCACGCGCAATGAGACTATTTATTGTTGACGTCGTACTGTGACTCAGTCACCGTTGGTTTTGTACTGAAAGCAACTGCATCTTCTGCGGGACACCGGCAAACAAACAATGGAAAACACGAATACCTTCTCTTTTCTAATTTCGCTAATACAGACATTTGTCTTTCCTTCAACAGCAACGGTAAAAAAACGTAATCCAACTCAAGACCTGATTTCGCGTTGCGAATTAGGTGCCAACAACAGAGCACTTGTCACATCCTGAGACCACTCGATATTGTTACTGCGGGTTGGCGGACGGTAGGGCACATATCTGTCAACAGTTTTGCTCAGTACGAGATTTATATGTTGCCGTTTGTGACAAAAAGGCGTCACGTGAGCTCATTCTAATTCTCGAAGCATTTGCCTTGTTTTCTTGAGTGACAAGAGATTTATTTGTATGATTAGATAAGAGCAGTTTATTTTCCACTCGAGTAACATGCGGGTCACAAATGGACTTTATGAAGCATACTAAATCAACCATTGAGAGATAAACTTACTTTTGTTTAGCAAAGTAAACACATGAAATGTCTACAGCTGTGAGTTACAATTTAAACAATCCTTACTGGTTGCATTAAAAAACACTGCGGGAAAGAATTCCATTGGCAGAAGTTTGCTTTGAGTCTTTCTTCTCTGAGGAGAGCAAAGTAGAGAATTAGCACAGCATGAGAGAGAATAAACGATCCAGAAAACAGCGACCTGAATTAAGCAATCATTGAACTGATTTGAATAGGTCTTTCCTTGGCGCAAATATACCGCTAAGAATTCTATGCTTTCCTGGAGGAGGTGTGGAAAACGATTAAACTTTGTGTAAACAGTGTGACACTACTGCGAACAGCTTTTGTTTGTATTGGGTCGAAACGGTGTAAATTGCATTCAATAATGTATTGAAATATTCAAGCGAGAAACTTGATGCTGTGATTTGATTGAAACTCTGCAAGATGCACACAGCCGTATATGTGCTTCTGCCCAACATCTGCAGTGAATGAGCTATGTATGATAGCGCGTTCTAGCAAAACAAAACCATCGTTTCGAATTAATTCAAATAGCGTTTGAAGTCATTCATGTGTCTCATGTTTTAAATTTACATTGATTTGATTGTTGTGTTTTTTTGTTCTGTCGAACCATGAACAAAAGTTCTGCTTAGGAAACAAAAACGACAATCATTGCCATGCAAAATATGATCATCTTAGTGGTTCCCTCTTTTTAGATAGCTACGTCTAAAATTGGAAATACTGAAATGAAACCAAAGTACTAGAGTCATAATAAATTTAACATTCAAATAACGAACGTCAATCTTGGCTTTCACACAATTTCCGCTACAATAATATAATCGAGGCTTAAGCCGCCACTTCCTAACCGCAGTAAAATATTCGGTATCCGAGAGTGAAGAGAGGCACGTTGTCTTTCGTAAACCCACGATAAACGGCATGTTTAATGTTGATTTTACCGAAACTTGGCATTTTTTTTTAATCAAAAACATGCTTTTTAAAACTTAACTGAAGTAAATTTCTTCCTTAATTTTCTTTTTAAAGGCGCCCAAAACAAATATACTAGTCTGTTTCACGCATTAGCACTTCTCTAACACAGACGACTCGATCAGTCCGTGAAAGGAAAACCGAGAGTCTGAACCAAACTTTTTCGGTTTCTTCCAAGTCAAGGCTAAACGAGAAGTCAGATGCTACATCTTTTTTAGTTGCGAGCGAAACCATTCAAAACGATGGAACGATAAGAATAAAAATTAAATTGACCGGTAAATCCATTTCAAATTAGTAGCTCAGGTCTTGTGTCACCAAGGATTACGATAGCTATAATAACTAAGATTAAGATTGTTTATTGCGACCTTTGTTCTTTCAAATGGTCTGTCTTTTTCTAAGTAAAGTTTGACAATAATTTTCCCAACTGGCACATTGTCCCCGCGTAGAGCGGTTTAATTTTCAAGCCCGTGCATTCTTTCAAGCTTTGTCTTTACATTTGGATGTAAGCCTAAATCAGCAAGCGAAGTTTCATTTTCTTTCCCAAAATTAAAAAAAAAAGATGCAGTTACTGCGTTGTTGTCAAATATACACAAGCATCGCAAAAGCATTTTAAATTTTTATAATGAAAAAAGCCGCTCAACTTATATTGCTGTGCTCTTAAATTTGACAAAACTGATATAGCATTGAAACGAAATGGTTGAAATGAACCGAAAGATAGAAAATCAAAAATTCACTGATCAGATAAAATTATCGACCAGTTGCAAGTGATTTGAAACAACATTTTTAAGACCCGAATCGAAGTACAACCGGTTGTTCACCCTCGTACCCAGCGCCTTCGTTCCCCTTGACCAGCGGTCGGGAAACAGCGATCCTGAAAAGATCCGATTGGAAGTGCGAAAATATTGGACTTCCGGATGCATTGCGCATGTGTTGCAACAAAACCAAATAGTGCGTCCTCTTCAACCGAAGAGGCGGTCAACTACGGCTACGCTTTGAAAGCAGTTGGTAAATTAAATATCACGTTAAAAGAAAAACAACTTGCCATTCTCAAGCTCGCTGTACTTGCATGATAAAAAACTTAAGATGTACTGGCTGTTCTGCCAACGGGGTTTGGTAAATCTTTGGTAAATGTTTTTATGCCCACCGGGAAGCCTTGGTGGAGAGCAAACAAGTTCTTAAATTGCTAAAAAAAAGAATTTCAGAATCGAATTCGAGCGATTTTAGTGGACGAGCCACATCTTGTCGAGGACTGGTACGTACATTTATTTAAAAATGCAATACATTTATTAATAAAATCTTACATGTTATGATAAAATTACTGACTTGTTATTGGCCGGAATATAAGTTCTACATTGCCTGCCCCCAGATATGGCAAAATACGGCTCATTCCTACTGGACTACACTGTTCTTCTCAAAAATATTGTCATTACAGCACCTGCAGACACTATAAACATCGGCCCTAGGTGCCACTGATTTCCTTGGAGTCGTTTCTTTTGGATTTTTCACCATTTTGTTTTCCGAAAACCAACCGAAATCGCTCCTCAAACGGAACTTTCGAGAGTCGCTGGTCGACTCGAGGCACGAGATTGCCGGTTGTTTCAATGAGATCGTGTAGGGTAACCTGCAACAGTGGTGTACGTGGTTTTGACCGTCCGAGCATGCGCACTCGAGTGGTTATTACGGTGTAAAATCTTGCAAAAATCTAACCAAACATTCTGAGCAACAGAGATCGAAATAAACAAGTATTCAGTTTATTCGCTTTACTTTGTTCCCCAAACTCGTGAACTGAAACTAGTAATTTATTAGCGATGCCGATGCAATATCGCTTTGTTTTTTCTTCAATGTAAACCGCTCATAAAACTAAAAATAGATTAAGAAGAATTTGAGGCTAAAATCACCAAAAAATTAGAAACAATGACCTTCGGCAAAACTTGTTGGTTCTTATAAAAAAAAGCGTGTATAGAGCTGATAACGCGGTATAGAGTAACTTGAAACACTTACTTATTTTTTCCTGGCAATTTTAACGTAGCTTCGAGAAATCATTTTGCGTTTCTAGATATTGTAGAAAGCTTTTAAATAGAAATATAGCGCTCCAACTTTACATTTCATTTCATTTAGTGGGCAGAAATTAATACTGAGGAAGTTATTAAAAGATCTTTGAGTATAAAAACGGAAATTCGTTGGCCTCATACCATGCACTAACTCTGTGGGTTGAGCTCTGCATCGACAACCGCAGAGCTCATTCTTTCGAATCCCGTTGAAGTCACGAACTAACTGTTCAGGCTTCTGAAACTGCAGCTCGGCTTAAAGTGAATACTACTTCAGTAGTGCAATGTTCACTTCAACATATCACAAAATATCACTCTGGAATGGATGTTCCAAAGAAAAGATAGCCATTTTTAAGAGAACAGATAAAACATTAATGAATTGAATTACAGAACGACTTGGTTTATAACGACGCATAACATAATAGGAAATATTACAACTTTTGTTAGAATTTACTTTGTATGGAAATTTAGTTCACTTTGGTAAACAAGCAACAAATAAGAACTATTCAAGAATTTGAAAAAAATTCAAGTTAAAGTTGTTACTAAAAAATCCAGTATCATACATCTGGTTCATTTTTATAGTAAAGAATGTTGTATTTGTAGCTTGCATGTGTATGATAAAATACAAAGAATGAGACTGACTGCTTTGACCGGGGCCATCAAACTGAGCTACTTCAGTACTGACTGGACAAACAAAAGATTGCTTAAAAGATATATGATCAAGATGGAAATTACCGTGATGTTCTGAGGCATCTGCGAAATGATGTAACTGTGCTTGTGTGACCTTTCCAAAATCAGCTGGTTTGAAAC
>JAOEJH020163686.1:0-14499 GCA_025448215.2 Palythoa grandis
AATTTGACACCATATTTCAGTTTGATTTTTTATAAACAAAAATTTTTAAAATAAATCCTCAATTTAGTGAAATGTCTGTGGCGGCCTTTGAGATTACTAAAAAGTAGGTTCAGTGTACAAGATACAAATTCTTGCCGACCAACAAATGAATGTTATTTAAATCATTTTCTAAAAAAGTCATTTAACAATTTTTTATTGTTGTAAATGATCCTTTTATTGTTTAATTTCGAAGTCAGATGTTAAAACTGAAAACCACTTGAATGACCTTTCTAATTGGCAAAAGCTACTTAGTTGAACTTTACCTGACAACACATAACGTTTAAGAGTTTTAATATTTCAAAGAGCCAATTGAGATAACTTGTTCTCCCTGAATTAAATTGAGGATTTGCAACATTGACATTAACTGTTTTTACTAACAAGTACGTTAACAACATACTGTACTAACGAAACACATTTGATAACCTCCCTGAATTCAGGGTATGCTTTGTTTTCATGTCCAAAACTTTCACAATATTCATTATTACACACATAACAGCAATATAAGCTCACTGCTTGAGATATAAAAGGGTTCGTACAGCATCTGAAGAACTGGAAAAAGTCCAAAAACCATTTGGGAAAGTCTTGAAAATTGTAAAACAAATATCTGGAAAAAGGTTAGTTTTCCTGGGTTTGAACTCTGGTGAAAAAAACGCCCACCGATTCCTCCTAAAATGACTTTCCCAGAGACATGGACATTTTAATTTTAAGAAGTGATTCCAGTGTATGTACTTTTACATATAAAAGAATTTTCGTAAATGGACTCAGAATACAGGCAATAGAAACATTATTTTGTTATTCAAACAATAGACACTTTTCATAAGTTTTACTTCCGTTGCATGAAGAAGGCTGCCGGCGGTAGAAAACTCTTTGATGGTATAAGAATGGATTTTTTTTTCATTAGAAACTACACTTTTGACTTATAAGCACACCCTAGCCCGATTGGCTCTGCCATTCTAGGAGGGCCCGTGCTGAAAATTTGTGTCATCTACCATCATTCACATCTCATTCAGAAGGTTTTATTTCACTCATTGTATATATACACAAAAATGTAAATTTAAAATAGCACCCAAAGGCACGAATAAAGGATCGTTGTTGTTGTTGTTACGTTATTTAAAAGGTTTAGATAAAAGATAGATTTCAATATACTTACCCTTCAAAATATTTTTGACACAACTACTACAGTTGACATCCGAGTTGAATCCATTGTCTTGATTTTTCTACCACCAGGAGCCTCGTTTTTGTGCTGCAAGTAAAACTTATAAATGAAAAGTGTTTACCACTGAGTACCTAATTGTGAGTCTGGACAATTGGGGAAAGGTTTTAAAAGAATTACGTCAAAGTCACCCCATGCTGAAGTCGCCCCACCGAAGTTGCCCATGTATTACCTAAGTCGCCCCATGTATTACCGAAGTCACCCCAAGTATTACCGAAGTCGCCCCATGCCGAAGTTGCCCCACTGAAGTCGCCCCACGTATTACCTAAGTCACCCCATGTATTACCGAAGTCGCTCCAATTATTACCGAAGTTGCCCCACATTATACCGAAGTCGCCCCATTTTCAAACAGAATTGACTGATTATAAAACATTAAGAAACACATATATTCGCCGAATGGGAAAAGTCTATTGACTAAAGCAAATACAAACGAGTTACGGGGTTAAGCGAAATTGTTTGCCCTTCAGCTTCGATATACGAGTAAAACATTTTCTTTATTGATCAGTTTATGTTATACCATATCTATGTGTTACATGCTTTCCATTAATAAAGTGTTTTAAGGTCACTTGGATATGGGGTGACTTCGATTTTATAGTGGGGCAACTTTGGTAGAAATAGTGGAGTGACTTTGGCATGGGGCAACTTCGGCAGAGTCCGTTTTAAAATAGTATGGAATTTTGTTTTCAAAGATCTGCACGAACCCTGATATTGAGTACGGTGGTAAATTCTAAATTTTTTATTGGGTAAAATTAAATGCAGGCTATGGATTCAGGAGATGAGAAACATGCCAACAAGCACAAGGTGAAGAGAGGAATATTTAGGAGCACAAAACGAAAGGCTAATACCTGTAATCGACCAGAATCATCTGACATTGTGGGTTGTGAGATAACAATGCCAGAAGCAGATAGAATTCAACTCATGAAAGATGTTAGGGATGGTAATATAGATGTGGAACATGCACTGACCAGACTATTCAGGTAAGAGTATTGCCTATACTAGAAGTAATAACAGATTAGTGAAATGCGTTTGACTTATTTCTGAACTCTGCTCATTGCAGTCTTGACCCGAATCGAATGGTGCTTGTGAATGTACAGCTTACTGAATACTGCTGGAATTCTTTATAATATTTTGTCTGTGTTATCCTTGCAGCCAAAGAGCTAAATTATATCAAAATTTATAATGACTAAATAATAAGTAAAACAATAATGCTTTACTCAATAATTCGTCATAAAAAGTTGACAAGAACGCCTGCAAGAGAGCGGCGCTTATTTATTATGTGATACCACGCTTGGCTGTGCACGTCCCGAGTTCAATCCTTGCCAGGTGCATTTGATCGTTTTTTTGCTCACTAAAAAAATCTTTTCCAAAGAGAGAAAAACATTTTTTAAAATTTTTTTCACCATTAGTTCTTACTCCTTTAATATTTAAAAGACCGAAAAATCCATTAAGAGAAAAAAGATTTTCGTATATTTTGTCCGATAAATTGAATGTTTTGTAGCTATCGTTACAAATTTGGTTCCAGCCACGCCACTCAGAAGCATTCTTTATTACTGTTATTTTTCTTTTGCAAACCAGAGGCAAGTAAACATTTCCTTCTTTTATTATTTTTGATTGTTCATTTAGATTATTTGGCCGTGAAATCCAAAAGAAAGTAGTTGAAATGGGAGAAACTTGGCATGTTTTGCAGTTCGCGAAAAAGGAACAGAACATTAGTCACCAAGTTGCCACGATCGCATGAAGTCGAGGCATTTGAGGATAGCCGGCCAGCCGTACGTACGAAAAATCTCAAAAAGAGATAGCATCAAGTGTGAGCCCGTGAGCAACCACATGCATTCATCGAATGCAATAATACAGCTAGCTAAAAAGCTAAATTTTCTTATGAGCCTAAGTGGCCCATTGCGGCCCATGCTCTTCACCAGTTTCTGTAGTCTTAAGCAGATCAGAGTCATTGACTCCCCCTGGAGGGGACACTAATCCATCGCAGGTTAGCCCCCAGCAGAATCTGGTACTCATTTTACCAACCTTGTTAAGATGGAAAGCTGAGTCAACTTTGGAGGGAAAGATGGTCTCATAAATGCTCAGTACTCAGCTGAGCCAGAATCTTACCATCATGCCAACCAAGCTGCCTTACTATAATACAGTACGTTAGACTTAATCATTGTGTTTGCTGACAGGAAGTGAATGCCCAATCTTTTGGGCCAGTTTTTCGGGGAGTCAGTATGGCCAAGTGGTAACGCTCGCGCCTCCCACCTCTGTGGACCCATCGTATCCTGGGCTTGCATGTGGGCTGAGATTTGTCGATCTCAATCTGACTCCGAGGGTTTTTCTCCAGGTACTCCGGTTTTCCTCCCTTAGCAAAGTCGACTCCCAGCTGATCCCATCTGGCTGTGATGCTGTGCTCGTAGGTCATGCATGGATCGTATCTGGGGCCGAGTGCCTAGCCGGCAGCACAGCTCCTTCAATCTGACCTCACTTAGCTGCACCCTTTGCAATTCAGTCTTTGACTGCGAGAAAGGGTGATTAGCAAGCCAGGTATTAGTATTAGGTATTTTTTTCATTTTTTATTTGCAGAAATTTTAGTGTGAAAGTTGCATTATAAAATGCGAGTAAAGCCAGAAAACCAAAGAAAATTCCCTCTATCAGTTTGAAGTAACTGTCTCGCCTTATAAACAAACTTGCACAAATGCTAAGCAGTAGTCAAAAATGATATCCAATTAGAAGTCATCATTTAAAATTATATGCACTGAGTTAGCGTGAAATTATGTATTTATTTAACGGTTGTGAGAAAGATTGTTTAAATGTTAGTGCAAGTTTGTTTTATCTCAGATTGAAAAGGGAGTTTTCAAATAACAAATTATTATTGAAGTAGGCTTTGAGCTGTCTAGAAGAAGTGAGGCTGATAAAGCTGATCTATAAATTTACATTATAAAGACTGTTGACCGTCTTGTGCACGTGAGGGATGCTATGACCACAGGAGGGGGCATCTACGGTAAATACAGATCAATCAGGTCTGCTTATAAGGCAGGTCATTCGCTTTAAGATCAATAACTCTTAGCCCATATACGGAGTCCAGGTTTTTGATCCCCAGGATTCTTGTCAAAAGTGGTGGGTGATAATCCCAGGAAGGTACTCAGTAACCATACAGGGCTCGTACACCACCTGGAAAATCTGGAATTCCTTGAATTTCGGTATTTTCGTTCCAGGCCTGGGATTCCTTGAAATATGGATGTCTTTTAGAGCGACCTGGAAAAATCCTTGAATTTTGAGTTTGCAGTCCACTTAGTGTAATTTGTGCCAATAAAATCGGTTTTAAACTAATTTTTGTTCTTTATGTAATACAAAAGTTCTTGATCATGAATCGCATTCGTACTTCGGAGCAGTGTTGCCTTACACACTTCCCCCCCCCCTCCCCGTCCGGATCTGCAGATATCTGGAAAAAGATCAGCACACCTGGAAATTACCTGGAAAAGTCCAGGAATTTTACTTTGAGCAAAGGGAAAGAACCCTGCTTATAGATTATTATTATTGTTGTTGTTATTATGTAAATGTAACACTTTAGCTCTGGCTAATGTTATACCGACATTATACCAAAGAATCGAGCCATAGCCAATGGCCAAAGGTTCTTTTGTGTCATTTCTTCTCCTTCAGCTTTCCAACAGCTTCCTTAAAATCCAGCTACCGGTATCACTTCCAGATGTCTGATCCTCCATAGTTTTCCGATTTCTCTCTTCAGTTCCTGATACTTCTCAGTCTTTTCACCTTCCTTTTCATACACTCTGTGATCCCAGGGTGAAGCTATATCCACAATAATTGCCTTGTTATTCTCCTTCTCAATATTATTATTATTATTATTATCATTATTATTATTATTATTATTAGAAATGATGGGAAGGGGCACAAGGAGCTAAAAAATGGGGTGGATGTTACATTCATAGCCATTAAGATTAAGGGAAACAAAACTGCAAACTGAAGCAGATAAATGAGATTTGTGTGATAAGTTAACAGTGTTGTAATTTTGAATGTGATCTATGTGGTACATTTTAGAATGGCATTTACCACTTGTCATTTGTTTCAAGGAATCGAAGATCACAAGTTCAGGTTTATTGTTGGCAAAGCCGGTCGTTATTAGTTATTGATTTACTAGGTCATGAAAGACTGCATGTTGTGAATTTTGTGAATTTATTGCATCTTGATGTCGTTGCACTCACTTGTATATTGTTGTGTATTGTATATTGGTTATTTTTTTATTTTTTTTGTATATTGTTTATGGGCAGGTACATGCAGGCACAGAGGTCTCAAAACAAGGCTTCACATGCCACAAGTTTTGTTTGCGACAAGTTCTTTTCCCGCATTTTACTTAGAGTTCAGATTTTGCTGTTTTTAGAATGTTTGACCATATTTTATGAATTTTTGAGAATAAAACTTTAAACAAGAGTAACTTCTGCCGATCACGAGCACCGATACTGCAGACTGTACAACACTTGCAATGACTGAATAGTGCTTATTCCCTTATTGTTCATTTTTTTTTTGTGGAACATCACGTTTTTTTTAACACGGGTGAGATCTATTGACACCAATGCCAAAAACACTTGACATTTTTTGTAAAATTTGAAACAAACTTCGAAGAGGAAGCATGGTCGTTAAGTCGCACCCATGGTCTCCTTTGCTGCTGCTTTTCCTGTCTGCAAATATTAAAACTCATTTTACATTGCAGCTATGAAGAGCAGCATGGTCATGGATACATTGATAGAGATGGAAAAGTCTCCGTGAGTACAGTAGAGATGTTTTATATATCTTGGCTATTCTTGTTTTATTCTTGCCAAAGCTGGTGAATTTGTTCGGAAGCAGGTGTAGGACAGTTTCTAAATGTGCTGCCTTCTGTGCTGCAGGTATTCAGTTCGATTCTCAGTGACTCCAATGTCTATTTCGACTTTCCTCTGATCTCGATTGCTTCAGCTTACAACACCCGTAAATTGAGTACTGACAGAGGGAGGGGGTAAATGGCTCACCGTCAGCTTCCATTGATACCAGTTACACGAACTGACGGAACTACCGACGTTAAATAGAAATTACCTTGAACTTTACCTTTACCTTCCTCATGGTACTAGCAAAGGTTTTCCTTACTGTTCCAGATTATGTAGCTTCTTTCTTTGCTCAGTCTTCACCAGGTATCTTTTCAGGGTTCATGTACTCCTTAAACTCCTTAAATGCTATTCTCTTTTTCAAAGGCGCAGAAAAAGTCCTTAAATTTTTTAACCTCAGCTCAAGACTCCTTCAAAATTCCATAAATCTCAACTCAACTCATTTTCTTCAGCTTCAAATGCTCCAAAGCAAAGAATTCGTGGCATTTCTTTCACTTACAGTTTTTTACATAAAGTTTTGATAGTGTGCACTTTTACCTGTGAGCTTTAAAACACTAAATTTTAAAATAAATGGCACACACTTCATTG
Organism: Palythoa grandis; assembly: GCA_025448215.2. Lineage (NCBI taxonomy): Eukaryota > Metazoa > Cnidaria > Anthozoa > Zoantharia > Sphenopidae > Palythoa > Palythoa grandis. The sequence goes on from JAOEJH020163686.1 coordinate 6,703, forward strand.
GTACTGATAGAAAATGCCTTTTGTGTGATAATACCACAAACAAGATGTCTTAAGAAAGTCACTTTCAGCTTCGAATCTTTGAACCCTGCTTTTGTTTTTTCATGCTGTCTCCTTCTTTGTGAGTTGTGCTGTGTGGGAGCTCTATCTGAGAATGATCTGTCCTTTCTTTCTGTTATTTTACTGAATGGAGGTGGTTAACTCTTGTCATTTTTCCCAGCAGTGTTTCCATGGTAAACCTGCAAAGCATGTGACAAAGTCTCCAAAAGCTTCACTACAAAGGCCAACCAGCGGAAGCATCAAGCGGATATCAGGAGCAATATCATCTGTCATTTCAGCACCAAACTCAGATGAACCCAATGCTATCTTTTACACTGGAAATACAGGTTTAGTCTTCACTTTGTATTCAGTTTCTCATTGTCTTTGTATTCATTATATAGTTAACATTTATTAAACATTTTGGTGGATTCTCTGGTTGTCCCAGTGAGGTATACAAGGTGTTAAATCATGGTATTACAATGCAGGGTACCAAACAGATTTAGTGATCAGACTTTGTATTCATTGTCTTATTTTGTTTCTGTATATCTTGATTTAATATCTGGTGGATTCTCTCGTTGTCCCAGTGAGGTTTACTAGGTGTTAATTTATGATGTTACGATACAGAGTACCATGGCTCCAGCTATTTTGGCCTAGGTCATAGGGTTGAAATTACAGATAATGACCTGTCCTCTACTCCAATGTAACTCCCCTTAAGCTTAAACTTTAGTTAACAATGAACATGGTGTCGTATGCACTCTCTAATGTTTTTTTGTGTGTGTGAAAAGCAGAAGGCATGAGACAGACCCAGAGCTCCCCAGATGTTGCAACTGATTCATCTGCGGAACCGTCACCCAAAGAACCTCATAAACCGCCCAGGAGGAAACAGAAGGTCAGTTTGCTCAGTGTAAGCAAGGGGAAAACTAACTCTTGTTCTTTGCAGATTTTTGGCATAACAACATATTTGTTATTGTATAACACCATAAAATAATATCTGTTTAGCCCATTTCTTATCTGCTGTGAGTGAATGAAAATTGGTAATCAAGTTCCCTTTAAAAATAGCTAGGAGATTTCCAAAAGGTCTAGATATTGTCAGACTGACAGTAAATCTCAAAAAATGACCACAGTTTTTAAACTATACATGTTTCGGCAAGTCGCTTGCCATTGTCAGTAGTATATAACAAAGCTAGTTGAAAGTGATATATAGTTAACTGAAAATGCTAATTGCACGTGTTATTAGAGAGTTTACAAAAATAATTTTAAATTAACATGGTTGACTTGATGGTTTAAGATATAGGACCGTTATTGATAACAGTGTAATTTTTTAATTCTGAAGGAGTTACCCTATTGAAATAAAGGTATCTATCTATCTAGCTGTCAAAGGATATGTAACGCCCTTTGATTTTTAGCTGAAATGGAGTTTCAGCATAATCAATAAGTTTAAGTAAAGATCCGCGTAAGAACTAGGGAGCTCGCGGTATACGTAAGCAAAAACGTGTGAAATTGTATTCAATTATTCAATTACTTTGGCGAATCTTATTGGCTTAGCATTTATTTTCGCCAAAAAAAAAATCAAAGAAATATCGTGACCAGTCTTTTTTAAAGTAATGATGATGATGATGATGATGGTGGTGGTGATGATGATGATGATGATAATGATGATGATGGTGATGATGATGATGATGATGATGATGGTGATGATGATGGTGATGATAATGATGATGATGATGATGATGATGGTGATGATGATGATGGTGATGATGATGATGCATTTATTTAGTGCTTATACATCGCTGTTTTTAGCATTTTACGTGTATATACAGGGTCAATAGTTGAGGGTCGTAGATAGTCCATTACATATTGTTCGCATTTAGGTCTGACATTGAGAAATGCCCTCAATAGAACAGACAGATCACTTCGTTCCACTTTTTAATAAGTGTGTGCATTCTCTAAGTCCCCCAATAGAGCAGTAAGAGACTGGACCTGTGGTTTAACGTCAGACTGGGCAGTTCATACATGGTTAACAATGCTGTATTTATATTTCAGGGCAGCCCAGTTCATGCATTGCATGGTTCAACCAGTAGCTTAGATAGCACTGAAAAGGTAGAAGCTGCTGGACGAAATAGAGAGAAGCAGGGTTCGGACTCTGGTAAAAACCCAGCCATGCTCAAGGAGATCAGAGAAATGCTGGCAAAGACCCGAATAGACACAGAGACGAGTAGTGAGGGAGGCAGTGTTGGCTCAAAAGGTAATCTGCTAATTAAAAAGAGATATACAAAAAAAAAAGATAAGTCTTGTCGTATGTCTCTTTTTAATCAAATTGTATGCCCGTGTAAACATTTTCAAGTAATCTTCTAAGTAGCTTATTTCTTTTGTACCCACCCTTTTCTTACTTAGTGATGTTTACGAAGATATAGCACACTTGGTAAGTCCTCCCCCCCCTGTCTTCTGTGATGGAGGCCCCCAGTAAACCTAGCAGTTCGATTTTTGGTGACTCCAGTTTCCTCTGGTTTGAGTAGCTTTAACTTTAAAAAAAATAAAAAAAATAATAAATAAAAATAAAAACGAAGCACTGACAGAGGGAGGGAATAAAGAACACACTGTCGGCTTCCATCTATACCAGCTCTGTGAGCTGGTGGAACTACCGACATTGAATAGAAGTCACGCTTACTTCTCCTTGACCATTTCACAAAAGCTCTAGTTACTAGGCTCCAAACATCCTGGCTGAACCGGGTCTCAATGGTTAATACTTCGTGTATGACCCCAGGAATTGGCACTGATAGAGGCAGTAATCCAGATCTTTACACAAATAACTACATTCCTACAACCTAAGGATATATGGTATTAGTTGTAATGAATATAGTAAGCATTTTGTGACTAGTGCAATTTGAAGGTGTGTCATGATAAATGCCATGCATGGAGTAGTTACCATCTAATGGGAAAAACAGCTTATTCCAAAGTGTTAATATTCACTAGATGTTTTATATGGGAGCTTTACGTATTCTTTCAATTGTCATTCCTCAAAACAGAGACGTCAAACGAGGCATTGAAATCTGTTCCTCTCTGTAACAAGTACAATAAGACTCCTCCCCCTCAGCCTAACAGAAAAGGATCATTGCCGGTTGATCAACGACAACAACAAGGTTTCGTACCATTTGCCTCCCTCCCAAGACTATCTGCACCCCATTTGACATCTCCAGATGGTTCTGTAGTTATAAGACCAGCATTACCACCAAGGAAGCCACCTCATCTGCCGGCAGAAACCTCAGCTCCTCAGAGCAAACGTCCTCCAAAAATTCCAGACAGACCACCGTTGACAACTGGAGAAGATCAGTCAAATGAAATGGTTCAGAGCCTGGGCTTCCCAGTTCCTCCTCCGAGAGCACCACCAAAGAAACCTATTCCAGAAGAAATGGTGAGTTCTGCTACTGATCTGCAAGAGCAACATCCTCCTGGTAAAACTTTCAGTCCATTTCGAATGTCATCTTCTAGTCAGTCTTCCAAGGATGAGGAAATTGGAACGGACAGTGAAGGACATGACCTTTCGGCTCAGAAGAAATCATTTTCTCCAAATTCACATCCTGATAAAGGTCCATGTGAGAGCGATAATCTGGATCAAAAGCATTCCCCAAAGCAGGCCCCTATAAAACCAAAACGTCGGCCTCCGCCACTTCCATCAAGATTATCTCAGGAAAGTATTTCCAGCGCTAGTAGTCAGGACTCTGTTAGCACAGGGGGAACGGACGTACAGACGCAGACAAGCCCAGCATTCAGTGAGGTGCCTTCTGCATCTGAGAGGTCGGCCTATACCAGTGCTTCTTCAACAGAACGATCAACTTCTCTACCAGGTGGTCACCAAGTGCGTGCTTCTGCACCTGAGAAACCGGCCAATTCCAGTGATTCTTCAACAGAACGATCAACTTCTCTACCAGGTGGTCACCAAGAGCGTGAAGTTCCAAAGCCAAAACGTTTAGGAATTCCACCAGATCACTTTGGGCCTGAAATTTATTCCAAGCCCAGACCGGCACCCAAGCCAAGCTTAAAACCAAAACCCAAGATACCAGCAAAGAAACCATTACCAGCTGCGGGACTTTCAAAAATTCCCGTACGTAAACCTGGTGACACATACGCAAATATTCAATCTAATGAACTCCATGGATCTTCTAGTAGTGTTAATAGTAATGAATATACGGACGGACAAATGATGAGTGCGTCCAGCTCTCCTGGGGGACTTGAGACCTCAGGTGAGAGTGGAACATTACAGACTCACAATAATGCAACAAATCACGACAGAAACACACTGCCCGCGAGATCCAAACAGAGTATAAAAACTCCTATCGCACCAAAGCGGCCTTCGCACTCCCTTACGGATTTGATTGAGAGGCGACTTCGTATTGAACAAATTAATCTTGCTCATCCACCATATTCAGACAGTGTAAGTAGATTTCTTGTCTTTCTGTTTAAATTTAGGTTTTAGTTATTATTTAATTTCCTGTTGGTATTGATCTGGTTATGAAATTAATGGTATTGATAGGTAATTATATTTTAGAGGCATTTCACTTAAGATATTGGTAGATAACGTAGAACAGTTGGAGATGAGATTTAAATGGGGAAAAAAATATGACTCGTCTTCCCAAAAGCAAGCGTTATGCTTTGTTTTGGGACATTCTGGTGTTTGTCCATTAAATATCATCCCAAAAATTAATTTTCAAACTTCCTGGAACTCAAGTTTCCTCCAAAAATACCAATCTTTTAAGCGTATTATCTCCGTTAAGTCTCATCAGAAAAATCTGAAAAAAAAGTCATGAGCTTTGCTGCTAATTTGAACTGTGACGCTGTGCAGGAACCCATATTCGTTTTTTTCCAAACTTTCCAGCAGGGCAAGTAAAGTCTTATTTCATAGTTGCCCGTCTTAAAATTTAGTTGATCGATAAAAGAAATGTATTAAATCCCAGTTAAAGCCATTCAAGTTCACCGAAAACGTACTCTGCGAATTATTACCATAAAACCTTTTTTTAAACTTTGTTCCAAAACATTATTAGTATTTTTATGAATAACAGTTGTTTTAATATTTTTATCGCATGTTGAATTCAACTTATTTCAGCATTTTCTCTGAGCGGAGTACTAAAGTAAAGAAAAAACTATAAAAGATCTTCAGGAAAAAAGGAGGAGTGGAATTTTTTTGAGCAAAATTATAGCACTTACTGGAACATTTTACTGGTCTAGCCGGGCAAGCATTGAGTTTGTTTTGGTGGTCTGTCTGATTTCCTACAGTAGTTTTTGGGCGAGTTGACCTCTGCAAAAATGGGTCCCAGCGCTATGAGAAGATTTTAAAAATTTCAAACTTCAGAATCAGAAATTGTCAGAATGTCCAAACTTTATCAAAAAGTCAACTTCAAGTCAAAGAGAAGAATGGCGGCGAGGTGGCTTCAAACAACCTCATTTCAAACAAAGGTGAATTGAATAACTGGTTCATTTAAATGAAAATTTATTTCAGTTTTACAAAATATCCGGAGGTTGATGTGACAATACAGCAACGAGGCGGAAATCACGCGATATACGTGCCGTTTAAAACCGTAATTGAATGAAACATTTGATAGCGAAGCAGGCGACTCTGCTGAAAGGGAATTATTAACTATAATTCAAGGAATATCCTTTTTTTTCCGCCATTTTGGCCACGGGAAATTTTCCTTCGCATACAGTTGTTTAGGTCAGGAACACTCGGAGCAATTAGTTTCCATAAAACCTTGATTAAGTGAACCAATTAGAACACAAAGAAATGCAATGTCCGAGGTTGAAAATTTAAAACTACATGTTAAGAGCTCGCTATTGTTTATATTTGCCAGCTTTTCTTTTCTTTTCTGTTTCGTTTGTGCGCTGCAGCTCGGTGGTACCTATGACTGCAAATGAAGAGTTTCTTTCTTGTAATACGACTTCCAATGACGTTTGTAAGGGTATCAAAGAAAATACATTTTATAACACCACCGACAAGGCTCCTTGAAAGATAATCAAGGCCTTGAGTAATCCTTGAAACTCCTCAGTGTTTTCAATTTTTCCTCAGCACAAACCTTGTTTTTGCATAAACGTAAGTTGGGAATGAGGTAATTCCCCATTTGCAAAACGAGTGGTGACTTGGGCACGAGTTTCGACCGCAAAGCATGCATCAATTTTTTGGCTGGACAGAAAATATCTCTTGGAATCCTTTGATATTCTAAATCTGGCGCGTTTTTCAAATTATCTAAACAGCCTGAACACAACAGTTTCATTGCTGTGGCATGTTTTTCAAGTTAAACATAGCAGATCTGTCCGGTCAAAACTTCCCTCCATGCTTTGCGGTCGCAACTCGTGCCCAAGTTCCCTATCGTTTTGCAAATGGCGAATCGTCGACTCTCGCCAGTAGCAGAAGTGTAGCAGATTATCAGAAAAATAGTGTCACACACAAAAAGAAATCCCTTGACCCTTTCAAAGTAAATGCATGATCTCAATGAGAACCAGCTTCTGTTGGTGGCTCACCTGCGACGGATTAGTGTTCCGTCCAGGGGGAGTCAATGTCTCTCATCCGCTTTAACAGGGAGGGGGGGGAGCTCGGTATAAATAGGGGACCCCTGGGTCATTAAATTGATTAACGGAAAACTTCAGAACAAAAAACCTTACGATAATTTGCCCGCTAACGTCAGATCTTTGAAAGATCGAGTTGATAATAAATGTTTTACAAAAAAACTGAATCTAAAAATAAAAATTCGACAGAACGTTAATAAAATGTTTAAAAATACTATATTTGGGCTTGCCAAACCAGCCTTCTTCGGGTAATGAAGTACAAATTGGCGTATTACAGTTTTACAACAACAGTTGTGAGGTGAGATACGAGATGCTAACGTAGCAGAACTCAAAACGAACTGAATCAATAAACATAACAGATGAATAAATACTAGGTAGAATGATGGTTTAAAACAAAGTGCGAAGTATGAAACACATAGTAATAGTGATAGTAATAATGATAATGATAGTGATAATGATAATAATAATTAATCAATTTGAAAAAATCAAGTCTCATCTCGCAGGTTAAGGCCGCCGGGTTATAGAGTGCCAGCACGTATAATTAAAGTGGTTTAAAGCTCGTTTACAAGGCAGAAAAATCGTGTTTGGACCGTCAAAAAAGTGGTACGGACCCCATACTTTTAGCGGTTTGCACTGAATATTTCACCACGGGTCGGGAAAAAGTGGCCTAAGGACCAAGTTTGGAAGGTTGCGTTTATACTTAGCTTTTTTTGGGACCGGATCAGTTTTATTTTACTGCGCATGCGAGCAGGGAAGTTATTCCATAAGCTGACGTAAGAGCGAAGAAATTGGTACGGACCCGAGTTTTCAGGCTTTTGGGTCATAACCGTCTATGGCCCCAAAATCTTCCAAAACGCAGCTCAATACCCATCGCAAAAAACATGATACGTATAGTTTACACGGGCAAAAATACGAGGTCCTTACCACCTTTTTTTAACGGGTCCGAACCCAATTTTTCTGCCGTGTAAACGGCCTTTCGGTAAACTTCAAAGTATGGAAATACTATGCTTTCCTCTCGCTACAAGCGGAAGGGAACAAAGTAACAGTCGCTATGTTTGTAGGTCGATGAATAACTAGTTAAAGTCTTTCTTAATAATAATAATAATAATAATAATAATAATAATTTATTTAAACACGTGACACCTAGGAGTTGGCAGAACTCGTTAAAACGTGTACGTATAATAATATCCTTCTAAAAAATTCAAC
>JAOEJH020164293.1:0-14494 GCA_025448215.2 Palythoa grandis
GTTGGCATGGTGGCACAGATTACGTATATGCAGTTTCAACCAATGAAAAACACTAAAATAAAGCTGACCCGAACCCTGAGCCAATCAAGAAGCACTTCCTCCGGTACGCACAAAAACAGTATTTTAAAAACACCCACTCGCTTCGTGTAAAGAGGCCCTTAGGTCTTGTTTGGTCTGTTCATATAGACGGGACTAAAGAATTTCCTGAGACGGTTCTCCCGCTTCAAAAATTCTAGAAACTTCACTCTTAATGAAGGAAGTTACAAAATTGATAAATATTCGATTTTGAGTAGAACAAAAACAATACCTCAAGCTACAGTGTCAGTGAATCAAAAATCCTTTCTGGAGCTAGCACGCTACTCCATCTGAGGTTGACCTGGAACGAGTACTCTGATTGGTCAGTTGTTCAGCTGAAACCTGTAAGAGGGAAACACAACTGTCTGTGATGATGCTTCTGCCAAGCTTTACGTTACTATTGTTCTTGGAGGAGATAAGGAATATAACTTTTTCTGGAATATTTTCCCGCAAAGTTGATCATATTTCAAAGATGTGTCCGGTTGGATTTCATGAAATAGGCCTTTCCGAAGATCAAGAACCAGATTTGTTTACTTGTTCTAATTTTTCCCCGCAAGAGACACGTGAACATCGATCTTTAAAAGTTTTAGACTTTATTTTGGCTAAACCTTTGCTGTTCAGTTGCCTACTTTACCGACTTCATTGTAATTTTGGAGCAGTTACAGTAAGGAGTTGTTTGAAAGCGGGCGAAATAATGGCGTTCAACGCACGGTTGTTATGTGATTTGAACGGAGCGCCAACCCACGTTTCTTTACAGTTTGTGGAGAAAGAAGGAGAGAGGTAATCTATTTCTTCAATTGAAGCCGAATATGCTAGTTGTTTAAAAGTGATCATAAATACCGATTAGATAATGCGTTTAAGTTTAAGTTTGCTTGATTCAAGTGACCTAAAATTAATGTAGCTAGGTATGTTTGACTGTGTATATGTGCAAAGCCAAAAGAATGTAAAAATTTCCTTCGTTGTAATGAAGAGAAATTGCTGTCGAATTTACCAACCCCTGAAAGTCTTTCAGTATTCAAGTAAAGTCTAGTCTGTGACTTGTTCTTGAATGTTGTCAAGTATTCTCTATTTTTCGAAGCTCGGTTATGATTCTATGCCAGTTTGAGGAACTCTTTCTTTCTAAAATCTCTTCTGATTAACTCTCAAAAGTTTCATTTGATATCCCCAAGGTACTTGGTTTGAAAAATCAATTCTACTCGAAAAATATCATTTTTAAACATATCAAATCTGGGCTTACCCGGTTTAGGAATTTTCTTGATTAGTGCCAACCTCAACCTCTAGGGCTCAAGGAGGTATAATGCCCTCTTAATGTACAGACAAGTGTTTAGCCAACAAAATCAAGTGGAGCCTTACCAACCGATAATGCTTAGATTTAGATTTAGGTTATTACATATGGAAAATCAGTCAGTTGTAAGTTGTTTATTTCATTTAGTATTTTTTAGATCTGTGCCGGGTTGTTCAAAAAGGTGGATAAGCTATCCACTGGATAAGTGGAAATCCTTTTCAATCATTAATCCAAGACTGTTTTGCTTTTTGTTGATCTATCTATCCCTAGCTGTTTAGTGAATCGAAAACCCCTAAAGCTTTAAGCCCTGGCCAAATGGTAAACATTTTACGGTAAAACATGCTGAAACATTGTTGGGTGGCAAAACATTTTTCCGTTTGGCCACCTTGTTTTGTGCTGTTTAAACAAAAAGTCATGTTAATAGAGTCAGTACACATGCATGCATCAAACATGTTTTAAGCATTTGGCCAAACGGGCAAAACATCGCTCACCAAACACGAGAACAAAAGAAATGTTTTAAGATGTTTTATCGAATGTTTGACAGAGTTCAAATCTTACCCAACACATTAAAACATCTTAAAACATGTTTTTAAAAACAGCACAAAACAAGGTGGCCAAATGGAAAAAAATGCCACAGAACAATGTTTTAACATGTTTTACCGTAAAACATTTACCGTTTGGCCAGGGCTTAAGAAAATGGGTAAAGTGGCATCAAATAACATCGATTAAAGTTTTACTGCTGAAAATAGATGACACTAGCTATCTGGCAGATAGCTTATTCACCCTTTAAACAACCGGGGCCAGAAAAATTTTGACTAGTTCCATCGAACTAGTGGAACTTGTCTGGATCCACCCCTGAAATCTTGTTTGAGTGTATCAACTTGTTTGTTACCTTCTCAACTCAGTCATCATTAGATTCTTAATGTTTGCAACACTGCAAGTTTTTGTAATATCGATGTATAGATGTGATGTTGACATAATATTTTTGTTTAAATGCTTTACATACTCGCTGAAATTTGCCTAGTGACACACACATTTGTTTTTAATAAAGTTATTTATTAAAAACAAATCACTGGAAATTGAGTTTTAATCAATTTGATTGGTTTCCCTAGTCACTGTATATTATAAACTAATTGCGATTCTGAGCCAGCTATTTGGGAGGAAATATATTCCATATTGGTGAAGTGGCATATGCACATGGAGCCATTATGAGAGATATATTTTCTCCCAATATGTGCACTTGAAACTGTCATTTCTATTAATAAATTTTTTGATGTTTTCTTTTTACTGCATAGTGATTGCTTATCATAGCATGGCATTGATGCTTGTTTTTCTGTAATCCACAGTATTTTTCAGGAAACAGAGATCAAAATAGCATTGTTTGTAATGCAATCAATCCTTCAATTGTTGCTCGATATTGCCGAGTTGAACCACACAGCTGGCGAAGTCATATAGCAATGAGACTGGAATTCTATGGCTGTTCTACAGGTGATGAGGATTTAAGTTTCTGATAAAAATGTAAACCTGAGTGACACCTTTGGATGAAAAGTTAAAAATTGAAATACTACCCAGCCATTAAAATGCAAGTGCTTTAAAATATCTTGTTTTGTCTTCGGCTATCCTCGTTGTTGAGGTTTGGCAATTCATGATTTCTTGGTTGGTTGTAATATGCCAGAGGGACCCAAACACAGAGCTGAGCTGTGTTTGCTGATTGTCTAACTGCAAAGCCAGACTACCCAGGGTGCACCTGCCAGGATTATTGGCAGAGATAGAGTTGGCTTGAGTGTGTGAGGCAATTGAAGGGCCTAGGGCAAAAACAACGTAAGTGACTTTGTATGAAATGCTAAATTCTCCCAAGGGTTATGAAGAGATAAGAGGGATGATGTAGGGAGAGTTGAGAACTTGATCAAAAGTCACTTGCATTATTTTTGTCTAGTACAAAAACAATGCAACTTTTTATGAAATGCTTAATTCTCCCAAAAGTTATGAAGAGATAAGAGGGATAATCTAGGGAGAGTCGAGAACTTTATCAAAAGTCACTTAGTCATTTTTGCACTAGACCCTCCAATTAGACTTGGAAGGGCTTATACCTAGTGTGGTGGAAGAATAATGATAATGTTTCATATTTATATCGCACAAATTTCATAGGTATTATATGATCATAATTATCTGTTAAAATTTGTAAAAAGACTTCTTTGATCTTTAGAGTGCTCTCTGCTGTTTGCCAGAGCTGGAAATTACAATAAGTTAAAAGTTGTACAACAAAGACATTTGCTTGTGATGCTGCCATGTTTCGTCAACAAGAAATATTGTATTGTGGCATCATGATGTGCCTTTCAATGCTGTGTCATGGCATCATGATGTGCCTTTCAATGCTGTGTCATGGCATCATGATGTGCCTTTCAATGCTGTGTCATGGCATCGTCACCCTTGAGAACTTTGATTAACTGCATTGAAACTGCTGGCATTGTTGATTTTAGGTTATTGGTTCTTAAAAAAATTGGTCTTGATGTCTGTTGGGCTTCCAGACTTTTTCAATATTTTTAATCCCCGATATACACTTTTTAAAAACAAAAATTTTAAAATTAATTGTTTCAGTGAGCACTCGAAAATATAAAAAAAATCCAGGTTATCCAGGGCTATTTCAAAAGCTAGACAACAAAACCTGTAAATTTGGTTGCCCTGATTAATTCTTGGTTGCCCCTTAGAAAAACCTACCCATTTAGAATTGCTTAGTTGAGGCAAATTAATTATTAACCTTGTATTATGGGACATTGACAATACAAACTGTCATGTAAGTCTTGCGCTGTTCATGATTAATTTATTTTCTCTGTTTGGCTGGGTTCTCTGTTGTTTATTCCTCGGGCAACCAGCTTTTTAATTTTACCAAAAATTGGTTGCCCGGTAAACATTTTGGTCATCTTGGACGACCGGATGACTGCCAATTTCGAGTACTGTTGTTTCATGGCAATCATAAAACTAACTTACTGAACAACTTAATCTTTTTTTATAGGAGGTTAAAAGCTGCTGTTTTTGTGACCAAATTTAAAAGTTTTTTTTTCTTGTTTTTTAAGATCGCTGTGAAGCTACCTTGGGTATGCAGGATGGAACTATTATTAATTCCAAGCTGACAGCATCTTCCATGTATAATCGAAATTGTGGCCCATGGAGAGGTCGACTTTGGCACACAAATCATGGTGGAAGTGGGGCATGGTGTGCAAAGTACAACAACAGACACCAGTGGTTACAGGTGATCTGATTATTATTATTATTATTATTATTATTATTAATATTATTGTTATTGATTAGATTAGGAGCAGGTTAGCAATGGTTACAGTTGATCAAAAGTAATGATTTAGCACTTTTCAAACCAGTAGTGTGACATTTCAATCTCTTGGGAATTCCATGCATAATATGCAAATTAGCAACATCAGCAAGCTCTAATTAATGAATCCCATAAAAGAAAAGAAAAGAACAGAATTTAATTAATTTAAATTAGGAACCCTGGCTCCTAATGAAATCAATGAAAATTTTTTATTTAATATGTAATTTTCATTTTGACCTTGACCTCTTCCACTGCTGCATAATATATAGTCAGTTTTTTCATTTCATTCGACGAATGAAGAGCAGCATGATCAGATTCTGCAAAAAGTGTTTATCCGAGCTCACCAGAACAACATCAAATTCAACCCCAGCAAGATTTAGCTAAAGAAGAGTGAAGTTATTTACATGGGTAACATCCTGACCAAGCATGGTATTTAGCCAGATAACATGAAAGTTAAGGCAGTAAGTGACATGCCAGACCCCAGCAGCAAGGGAGATGTGCGATGTCTGATAGGAATGTTAAATTATTTCTCCTCTTACATTCCCAACATGTCAGACACAACCAGCCCCATCATGATCAGAAGTCTTCTGAAGAATGATGTGCAGTTCCAGTGTCTTCCTTAGCATAGCCATGCACTCAACAAGATAAAGAAAATTTTTATGAGTAAGCCAATCCTCCAGCTCTATGATCCCAACAAGGACATACACAACCATTCAGTGTGGTGCGTCAAAGGCAGGACTGGGTGCATGTCTCCTCCAGGAAGGTTGGCCATTTGCATGTGCGTCACGATCGTTGATAGAAGTAGAACAGCAATGGTTCCAGATTGAAAAGGAACTCTTATGCTTTGTATTTGCGGCAGAAAGATTTCATCAATATATAATTATATGGCAGAGAAGTTGAAACTGAGAATGATTACAAACCTCCTGAGACAATTTTGCAAAAGCCCATCCAAAGTGCCTCTCCAAGAATTCATTTTCAAGATGATGTTGAGATTGCTCAGATGCAAGCTATAATATGTAAAATCTGTACCAGAAAAGAAGGTCCTTATAGCTGATGCCTTGTCTCGCACCTACACTGATTCAGCAGATGCACAAGATTATCCTGAAATACCAGAGATGGAGACACGTGTTCATAGTCTTGTGACCAGTCCTCCTATGAGTGCTGCAAGACTGGAACAGTTGACAAGTGCCAAGCTGCAAATGATGAGCCCCTTCAGAGGCTCAAGGAAGCTATTGAAGATGGTTGGCGCACCCACAGGAAGAGCGTGCATCCCAGCATCAGATAATATAGGTCCATTCGTAATGAGCTGCACGTGGCTGATGGACTGATTTTCAAAGGGAATTGTGCAGTAATCCCCCTGCTACTGAGAACTAAAATGCTTGAAAAGATTCATGAAAGTTACTTACAAAATAGGTATGAAGAAGTGTAAGGCACGTGCTTGAGCAGTAATGTATTGGCCAGGTATGGCCAATGACATAGCTGAAGTGGTTGTGAAATGTTCCATGTGTGCAAAGTTCAAGGCCAGAAACCTAATGGAGCCATTAATATCTCACGAAATGCCATCCTGACCTCGGGCCAAACTTGGAACAGACATTTTTGAGTTCGCCATAATTATCTTGTAGTTGTAGACTACTTCTCAAAGTATCCTGAAGTCTGCTGCCTTGAGAACAAGACAGCCAGCTGTGCCATCAGTCATTTAAAATCCATGTTTGCACGACACGGAATTCCCGATGAAGTGGTAGCAGACAACATGCCATTTTGAAGTGCTGAGGTGTGACAGTTTGCGTTTTAGTGGGACTTTAAGATCACAACCTCCGGTCTTTAATATCCAGCATCAAATGGACAGAGCGAGAGGATGGCTGGCATAGTAAAGCAGCTAATGAGGAAGGCCCGTGAAGAGGGGAGGGATCCACATCTAGCATTTCTGGAATACCGCAATACTCCAGTATCAGGTCTTAGTTATTCATCTGCACAACTGCTTATGAGCTGAATGCTTACTAGAGACAAAATGCCCACACATGCTAGTCTCCTTGTACCAAAAGTCGTTGACAATGCCTATACTCTGCTGAAGTCACGGCAGCAAAAGCAGAAGCAGTACTATGACCGGGCAACGAGAAAATTACCCAAGCTTAAGGTGGGAGACTGTGTTAGAGTTCAGCTTGGATGCACATGGACCCCAGGTATTATTTCAAGTAAACACAATACCCCACGCTCCTACCTGGTTACCACAGAGAGTGGCAGAGAGTATTGCAGAAATTGCAGGGTAATAAACCGCATGCCTGAGCCCCCGCCAGATGTCTCGCCATCATTCAATGATTTTGGCATTCCTCCAGGGCCCTCGGTCAATAAAGTACAGCAGGCAGTCCCTCAAGCTCCAACTGCTCCTACAGCTCCACAAGCACCCGATGCATCTCTTGAGCTCTGCAGGACATCAGGACAAGTAGGACACAAACCTGGATGGATGTCTGATTAATTATGATATATCGTAAATGTGTATCCTTTATGAACAGTTACTTAGACACTTTTATTAGTGACTGTGTGAGTTGATTATTTTCAGTTTATTAAGTCTAAACATTTGAACACTTTAACAAGGACTCCAAAGAGCTTGCATTTCATGCTATGTGATGGACAAGAGGGGGATGTCACATGATATCCTATGAGCATGGTTCGCATCATTATTGTAGTTAACCAATCACAGTCGTTCCTGTTAATCTATGTATAACAAAGATGGTGCTTCAACATGGAGGTACATGACACTCATTTCATGGTCTTGCAATGCAGTGCTTGTTAAAAATTGCCAATTAGCCAAACTGTTACTAAAAAAAATTAGTAAAAATTCACTGTGGTCTGTTGTAAATCTACAAATCTGATTGGTTTTCTGACTGTTTTCTGTTCACTGATTGAAAATAGTTTTAAACAACCAATAAAAATCCATCTTCTATAATTTTGACCAATGACGAATAAATCAGTTAGCTTACTTACTTGAAATGCAGTTCAGTTCACATCACACACACTTTTTAGATATAAAAACAATATAAAAATAGTTTTAATACTTTAGTTACATGTAATTATTCTTGTTTACAGTGAATTTTTACTAATAAAAACATTTAGTCTACTCGCCCTTGTTTTCTACCAGTGATAGTCAGCTCGGCTGCACCTCTTTGAAAATCAGCTCATAGAAAAGTTGGGCTCATAATCTGATTGTTAAATAAAATGCTTTTTTTCATTTACCTAGGTTGATCTTGGAACTTCGGCTAGAGTGAAAGGTATTGCAACTCAAGGCCGATATGAGAGCAACCAATGGGTGAAAAGCTACAGCATCTCATTCAGTAGCAATGGTTATAAATTCTATCCTTATACTTCAGCACGACGAGTAAAGGTGTAGTGAGAATACAATAGAACTAGATACCTTAATAGATATTAATTTCTGTTTAAAATATACTCTCAACAAAATTTTCTCAAGGAAAGAATGGCTACAAACTTCTTTCAGTAATGTGCAATTCTTCAGCCCAGCTATGAGACTTAACAGAGTACAATTAATGAAGTAATTCAGAATCACCGTACCATTTTGCCCAATCAGAATTAAGAAGTTTTGTCGAGTGTATTATAAATATGTTTATAGCTAAATCCTTTTACAAGCCTAGTGGCCCTTTGGAGGCGGTGCTTATCTCTGGTTTCTGTAGTGTTAAGCAGATGAGAGTCATTGACTCCCCCTGGACAGAACACTAATCCATTGCAGGTTAGCCCCCAGCAGAAGCTGGTACTCATTTTACCAACCCTGTAAGGATAGAAAGCTGAGTCAGCTTTGGCAGAAAATAGGGTCACACAAATTTTCAACTCTCAGCTGAGCCGGGATTTGAACCCAGGACCTCGTGGTTGAAAGGCAGAGATCTTACCACTGCGCCAACCGTGCATATGTATTTACTTACTTCATCGAATTTCGTTTATTGTATATAGAATTATTTTGTACTCTTTCACTGATGAATGGCTTACAAGTCTTCAATTGATTTCTGTTTTCTACAGAGCCCCTAGCTCTAGGGCTTCTTCTAAATTTTTTTTTTGTGAGACAGTCAGATTATAAGTCCTCTGACTTATAACTCATCTTTTGGTAGCTGGGTCAACTTATAAGTTGTCTTGTAACTCGACTTAGATGACTTATATGTCAACTTATACCTTGACATTCATGAATGACTTATAAATCAACTTATAACTTGACACATCACAATCACCATCATTTTTCTCACACTACACAAAATTATTCTTATTTCAAATTTGGCCATAACTTTCTCTGTTCTACTGTAAAATATTTTAAAAGGGGGCCTCTTTCACATAAGCCTGATGGTTTCTAGAGGTGTCCTTGTTTTATTCAAGTATGCCAATAGTTGCATTTTTTTATATGACTTTTGTAAACTTGAATTAACAAAATAGCTAGATACAATGGAACCCTGTTGATACAACCACCAACGGGCCAAAATAAAGTGGTCGTATTAACAGGGTGGTCATATTACCGGGGTAGGATCATATTTCATAGCTGCTGGCATGTTTAAAATGGCAATTTTTCAAGTGTATCAATGTTTCACTATTGAACAACTGTTCTCTCTTACATTGCATTCAAATAATAAAATTTTCTTTAGCTGAAACAGAACTATCTGACAAGAGCTACTGAAACCAAACAAACAGGAATGAACTGCCAAACGTATTTACTAAACTAAGATCATGTGGAGCAGGCTCCAGTTTCATTTATGAAGATGATTTTTCTATTGCCACTTATCAGAGTTTATTAGTGGTCGTATTAACGAGGTTAAAAACAAAGAGCTTTGCTTGTTGGGACTTAAAAAAGTGGTTGTTGGTCGCATTAACGGGGTAGTCGCATTAACGGGGAGTTTATAAGAAAATGTATCGGCATTTTGCCGGGCCAAAAAAAAGTGGTCATAACAACAAGGTGGTTGTATTAACGAGGTGGTCGTAAGGCAGGGTTCCACTGTAAATAAACAGAAGTATATAAAACACAATTAACATCTGTTTTTCCCTCCCTTAATTGATGTGTGATTAGTTGAGAGAACCAGTATGAAAGACACTAAAGAGTACTTATTTAAAAGGAACATTCCCTCAGTCTTTAGTTTAATTTGAACTTGATCTGTGTGAATCAATGCTGACAAAGGATGCGCAAGTAACTAAAAACTGAGACAAAGTTTCTGAACTTATAAAGCCATGAAAGTCTGTTCATGTTTTATTATTAGTGTGAAGAATGGTATAATAATTATTGTGACCTGCCTATCTAACCTTTATTTGTTAACCTTCATCAGATTTTCCATGCAAACTACGAGCGAAACCTCGTGGTCATTCATATGTTTACAAAGCCCTTCAAAGCACGCTTTGTCCGCATCCATCCCGTCAGTTGGCACAGCCACATTTCCATGAGATTTGAACTCTATGGTTGCCGATTAGGTAGGTTAAAATTCTGATTGCAGTGAACACTTTATCTTCCATCACCACCCATTATATCTTACTTCCAGTTAGTTCAATGGTATTCCGTGAAATTAGGTCAAAATTGGCTTGCAACAGTGCCATATTTGATATGTTTCGTAACAATGAGTAAGACATTTTTGCCATATGTACAGTATTTATATAATGACCCAAGTTATTCTCCCATTTTGATTGGTTCTTGCCTATGATCTATTAGAGGACAGACGCACGATTGATGTCACCATTACAAAGTTTAATTCTTTATTATATAAAGCAAATAGATTCCATGTTGCCTGTGCATCTGTTCAGTAATAGATCACAGAGGACGTCAAACTGTGGTAAGAACATCAGTGGCACATGAGGCGATAGCCTTTTTTGTTCTTACCACAGTTTGATGTCATCTGTAATCTATTACTGAACAGACGCACGGCAACATAGAATCTATTTGTTAACTGGATCACGTGTTTGTAAAATTTAGACATAGTTTACCTAACTGAAATACCTCAAAATTGACAAGTGCAACTTCAGGTTAAAAAAAGTATTTTCTGGAACAATTTTGGTCAAATGTACATAGGCTTCTTTTAAGGAACAAAAGTCATAGCTTTTACTGTGGAGTAGTCATAAAATGTGGAAAACTTCAAAGAAGATTTCAATGCTGCTTTTTTCATTTTGGTTGTACGGTTATTACAATTTCTTGTTGTAAGCCATGATATCCTGCCTATTTGTCCATTTACCTCTTTTGAAGGCCTACTTAATCTGTGCACGGTCAAAGCCATAAATTCTAATGGCACGGAAAGAGAGGACCCTTTGTCTTGCACTTAATAAAAGGAAAAAAATTCACGATAGCTACCTGTTTCACTGAAGAGTATTATAAAAATGTTGGTTAGTGAAGACAAGGAAACTAGTAAAGATACCTTGATCCATTGATAAGATGCCAATGCTTTTACTGTTTTACTGAGGATGATACTTTTCAAGATGTCACAGCTAGCAAAGACAAGGAAACCAGTAATGATGCCCTGTTCCATTGATAGTGATCCTATCTAAGATGTTGTACTTGGTAAAGAGATGGAGACCGGTAACAATACCAGTTCCATTGATAAGGATCCCTTTCAAAATGTTTTAGTTGGCAGACAGGAGAACGTTTACAATGTCTGTTCCACTGAGAAGGACTGGATCCTTTCAAAATAATTCAGATGGCAAGGAGATGGAGACCAGTATTAATGAGGATGCTGAAAGAACTGAAGGATTGTTAATAATAAACAACTTGATTATCATGGTTGCAATATAAAGAACTCTAAATAAGTTCTGGGTATTCCTTCCAGAACTGTAGTTTTTAGTAACTAGAATATATAATGATACGAATGAACCACTTTCATTTTGTTGAAAAATGTGGATCCCTTGAACATCCTCCCCAAGACTTTCCAGGAAAAAGATTTAAACTATTTGAGAGTTGCATGTTCACAAGGTAATGAAAGTTGATTAGCAATGAAAAGAAAAATTTATATCTTCTTTCGATGTTTAGGTGTGCTTTGTAATCGTCCAATGGGAATACAGAATGGAAAGCTTTCAAACAAAAGAATGACTGCGTCTTCGATGTGGGATCGGTTCCATGCTCCCTACCTAGCCAGGCTTAACAAAGGCAGGAGTCGCAGATATATTGGAGCATGGTCTGCAGGGTACAACAACTATTATCAGTGGCTTCAGGTTGACTTTGGCCGCCCAGCCAAGATTGTTCGCCTTTCTACCCAAGGACGAGCAGATGCTGACCAGTGGGTGACTTATTACAGGGTGACACACAGCTTAGACCGTCTCCATTATGTGTATTATAAGTATCGTGATAGCATCATGGTGAGTGTCCTTTTGAGATCAAGCTATTGAATTAATTCGCCGTTTTTTTCTTATTTAGGTCAAAGAATATTGGCTTTGGTTTAGCTTTTGTCTAGAGCATACTGAATAGCAAATTTAAACTTTTCCAGTCAAAGTATTTTGAAAATACATATTTTCCTTGGTAACCATTTGTTAAAATGGTAATTCAGCCGATGCATCTTAGTACAAACTCCAACAATCTTGTCGATTAAATTAAATAGATTGTTTTACAAAGCTACAGTATCCAGAAAGTTCATTTCATTTCCTATTGCTTTGAATGTGTTCTTTCGCTGCACAAAGAACATCTTCATAAGTGGTTCTTAGCTCTTAAGCAATGTAACTGACACAACATAATTTCTTTCTCACAGACATTCCGTGGTAACAACGACAGAAATACTGTGGTGTCCCATCGACTACCTTATCCTATCAGAGCTCAATACATCCGAATTCATCCTTATAGATGGCGGTCACATATTTCTATGAGATTTGAACTTTATGGATGCTTCATTAGTAAGTGATTACAAAAAATGTCATATTCTAAATCTCATGTGATAAAAACAGCTGAGCCATGCGCTAATGAAACAGTGCCTCCGAGAGGCAAATCAGTCTCTCTGCGATTATTAGAAATTCATACAACGGTTGGTTTTTCAGCAGAAAAAATACTTTTTGTGTTATGGAAGAACTCCAATTCAACAAATTGTTGATTTTCTGAAAAATGCTCCATGTTGAAACTAGTGGTAAGAGCGTTAGTAGAAGCCATTTTGTGGGGGAAGTCAGGTTGGCATAGTGGTCGTCTTTCGTGCCTCCCAACTTGATGACCCAGGGTCGAATCCTGGGCCTCACACGGGGACTGAAATTTGTTGATCTCAATCGAGTACTCTGGTTTTCCTCCCTCTACTGAATTGGAGGAGGCATGTAGCACAGTCTCTAAGTGCGCTGCCTTCTGTGCTGGAGGTCCCCAGTTCGACTCTCGGCGACTCCAATGTCTGTTTCCACTTTCCTCTGATCTGTGTAGCTTTAGCTTTAAATACCCGTAAAACGAAGCATTGACATCTGTAGGGAGGGGGTAAAGGGCACACCGTTGGCTTCTATTGATACCAACTGTATGAACTGATGGAACTACCGATGTTAAAATAATAATGTTATCTTTATTTTTACCTGAATTTCTCTCCAAAATCTGAGATGCCAAGTGATTAAACATTAGACACTTTCACTTTCAACTACTTATTTATATTTATTTATTTTTATATATTTATTGGTATTTTTGAACAAGTTTCAATTTTGAATAGTTTCTTTAGGATGTGTTGAACTTCTCTCTGATTTTCTAACAGTTTCTTTAGGATGCGTTAAACTT
The DNA here is from genome assembly GCA_025448215.2 of Palythoa grandis. Lineage (NCBI taxonomy): Eukaryota > Metazoa > Cnidaria > Anthozoa > Zoantharia > Sphenopidae > Palythoa > Palythoa grandis. The sequence continues at coordinate 13,372 of JAOEJH020164293.1, forward strand.
TTATCTGATTGGAGAACCAGTCTTGGTTTGTAATCAAGTGTAGATTACAGTCGGTGATTAAAATTCATATTTTTCCCACCGACAGAAGCTTAAAATAGAATACATGTATGTTCTGTTCTAAGATGAAGATACCTTCAAAGAGATATCACTGGAATATGAATATGAATGTGTGAAATTGAAACTTGTCAGAGCTATTTGATTTTTGTAAGCTAAAAGAATGATCTTTACACCCTTGGTAACATATTGGTGAACAGTGTACATTTGCCGATTTTGCTGAGACTTGGAATATGAAAAAGTTGTTTGAAATAATATTTCTCGGTGCATATTTCACATTTTGAAAATTCTTCCTAAGGAAGAATTTTTTTTTTAACCTTTTGTAAGATGTTTAATTTAGTACAATGGTTTTGGGCAAGTTGGAAAATCTAGCCTTCGACATTGGAACTAACGCTTGTATATTCAACCTTTTACCAGGTCGTTGCAAGGTTCCCTTAGGTTTAGAAGATGGTCGAATTCCACCAATGGCTCTAACAGCATCTACCATGTACAACTACAACCACGGTCCAGATAGGGCACGGCTCTACCAACGTTCAGGTCATGGCAGAGCTGGTGCATGGGTTGCCCGTCTTAGAAACCACAAACAGTGGCTACAGGTTGACCTTAGAAAGAGTACAAAAATCACTGGTATTGCTACAATGGGAAGGTATAAATCAAATCAGTGGGTTACGAAATACATGGTTTCCTTCAGCAAGGATTGTAGACGTTTCAGATCCTACACAGAACGTGGAAGACTTCGGGTAAGTCGTTCATACAATTTCCTAATGTTTATAAGAATTTTTCCTTACCATGTTTTTTAGATTAAAGTGTTTGGTTAAAAAGATAACTCGAAATGTTAGTTTTTAAGTTTTTGAATGCAAAAGAATTGAGATTTAACAACTGCAGTAGAAATGCATATCATTAACTTAATATTTTTTAACTTGATATGTTCGACAGGAAAAAACATAAGCAGTCGACTACTGTAAGTACTGTAAAAGGATCAACAAGAAGGTTTCAGCTGAGGAGGGGAGAATCGTTGCATGGCCCACACACAGGGAGTTGATATTGACCTTTGCTAGTTGCTGTCTAC
>JAOEJH020165057.1:0-14489 GCA_025448215.2 Palythoa grandis
AACATGAAACAAAGCAGCATTGTAATCTTCTTTGTAGTTTTCTAAGTTTCATAACCAGTCCACTCTACTAACTTTGCATACAGTAAGTAGAGGACCCAATCAAATCGCCCAAAAATCAATACCCAGTGCTTTGTTTTTAATGATTACATGCATACAAGGCGCAAAAACCCTTCCTCAGTTACACCGGTGAATATTCATTACACGGGAATCATGGAACAAAACTTTATTTAAAATCACAATTCAACGGTCAATATCGTTTTAGAAGCTGTGTGTGTGAAAAACTTATTAAAGTTCAAACGTAATTTCCTATACACATAAGTGATAAGTTTGAAAAGTTTCAACTTCAGACGATCTTCCAGGATTGGATCTGTCAATTAAAGCAAAACCGAACTGGTTAATGACACGATTTTAAAATGAACAATAACAAAACATTATTTCGTTTTTACAAAATCTGCTCTTTCGAAACATCAGTTCCTTTGTGGTATTGAGGATGATCTTGACGATCTTCATTGCGCTGTGAGTTGAACGAATAACTCCAGTTCATCAACGCATTTGCGTCCCATATCCGTCAGACACCGACTAAAGCTGTCCTCCAATCGCTCTGCAAGACTTGGATCTTTACTACAATTTCGAGAGAGAAGATACAATTAGATTATGCAAGCCAACCACGCAATATTACAAAACCTACAAATCTCTACTACTTGAAAATTATTTTAAGATAGTCAAAAAGCAAGACAGATCATATTTTCCATGTCCACTCTGAATATGTAATCAAGAAATTGAAAGAAAATAAGCGAATGGAACTGGACATTTCGACGACCACTGGTCGTCATTATCAACAGTAACATAATAATGCGAATGAAAAATGATGTATAAACTAAACAGAATGTTAATAATAATATCCTCATGAGAATAGTTTCGATCTTATTGAGTCTGATTGGACGTTAAGTGTTGGATTTTCATGCTTGATACAAAGCATTTCTTAAATCAAACAATCCAACTTGCTTTTACAGCGCTTTAAGATCTTAAAGTGTTTCGCGAGTTCTTGTGTGTCCATATCATGTCCATTTATATGCCTTCCAATGTTTGATCTTCTGTGCTCGTCAATCCTTTGATACAAGTTCCTCTGTGTAAAGCCAATGTAGCCTGCATCGCACAGGCCACATTCAAATTTATAGACCACACTTTGTTGGTTTACAACGGGTGGTTTGTTTTCCTTTGGCTTTAGAACACTTTCAATTTTGTTACTGATAAAGATCGGTTGGACGTTTTTACGGATCTTTGAGCTATGATCTTTCAGCTGCCTACGGACAGAGTTCACAGATCTTTGATCTTTAAACGGCAAAATAATTGTAAACGTCTTAGCCTGTTTTTGAGCTGAAGTTTGGTTGGTTGTCATGGAAGCAATGAAGTCTGAAACGCTACGTTCGATTAAGTATTGAAGGTACTCTAAACGTTGGAAAACCTTCTAAGTCGGTCACATTCCTCTAAGCATATGCTCCAAGACGAAGACAGCTGAAAATTAGAATAGTGAGTTCGCAACAAAAATGCTTTGTACCTCATGTCAATGTGACTATGGTAATAAACTGGCGTCGATTGGTTTGACAGATGCTGGTTACGATTCTACAGCCATTCTTAGATAAACTCATACCTAAGAAAGGAAGTGCGTTATTCACAGGTAGCTCTATAGTAAAATTGATGACTTGATTCGCGTTGTTAAGTGCTTGAAGTAACGCTTGTGTTGATTCGACATCGGGTACAGCCGTAAGGGTGTCATCAACATAACGTCGGTAGAAGGCAGGTATTCTTTCTTGTTGTTTTAGGCGTTCTTCGATATAGCACATGAAATTGTTGGCGAGAAGAGGACCCAGCGGTGACCCCATTGCTACCCCATCAATCTGTTCGTATAGGTTGCCATCAAATTGAAACAACTGATTTTTCGTAGCTACTTTCAATAGATCGCTTAGGTCAGATTTAGTGCTATCTAATTTATAGGTAGTGTTGAACCAGTTGTTAAAGGCTTTGTCCACAAAGATCTGAATGGTTTCATCTAACGGAACGTTTGTAAATAGAGATGGCACGTCGTAGGATACCAATATTTCAGATTCATAGAAATCCATATTACGAATTTCACCAGCAAACTTGAAAACATCATTGATGGTGTACTCGTTGATAGACAGAGGTTTTAATTTATCATTCAACCATTTGGCTAGATTATAGTTGTAAGTATCTGTTGCTGATAATATTGGACGCACAGCCAGGTCTTTTTTGTGCATCTTGGGTAGATCATACAGATGAGTCTCGAACCCTTGTTACAAATATTATCAGCGGTTACCTTCGGTAAGATCTTGACGACAGCGTGTATTTTTTTTTCTTTTAACAACAGTGGGTGATATCTTTTTGGCGATCTTCCTCTAGATTTTGGTCTTTCTGCGTCACATGGTTTAAACTTGGATTGACCATTCACAGATGCCTCGGCCAACAAACGTAGATAGTCATCTTTATTCATAATAATAACTCCTGTTCCTTTATCCGGCTTAGAAATAACGATGTCTTTGCGTCATTTTAAGCTGTGGATCGCTTTCACTAGCGTTTTTGGAGGTGTGGGAGATTTACTGTGAATGTAGTTAGCTGCTACTGAACTCAGAGTCGCGGTCGTAAGCTCCTTTCGATCTTGTTGGAGAGTAGGCTCAAGAAACCAGTAAGCTCTTTCAAAACTGGATATAAAAAACAAATATTAACGCCAGCCAAGGTGGAAACAGCTTTACACTGATTTGGTACACACGACTGAAACATTTAATCACTCACCTGACCAAAAGCTTCACAACCTTTACAAACATAGAACATTCCTTCACGAAACTCTGCAAAAACAAATTAACAATGTAAAATATAATGTAAATTAGATTACAAGTTTGAATGACTAAAATCTGTCGTTTCTGTTACTTATCCGGAATTTAGAGACGTTCCCTCGGTGCCGTCGTTCATTCTTAGTGCCAGTAAACACACGTTACTATCTTAATAATCAACACAATCACCGTCACCATCACCATCGTCAATATCACCGTCACCACAATCATCACCATCACCGTCATCATCACCACCACCACCACCACCATCATCATCATCATCATCACCACAATCATCTCCATCACCGTCATCACCACCACCACCACCACCATCATCATCATCATCATCATCACCACCACAATCATCACCATCACCGTCATCATCACCACCACCACCATCATCATCATCATCATCATCATCACCACCACCACAATCATCACCATCACCGTCGTCATCATCACCACCACCACCACCACCATCATCATCATTATTAATATTGCTAGTTACTATTGTCTTCATTTTAGTAATAAAATCAAAACCTTAGGCCTCCATAGGGAATCAACTTTATTGTTCGAGGTGGTGGTTGCGTTGAGCAATTCCGTACTCCCAAGTTTGCTACTAATATTTCTGGAGTTTGGCTAATCATACTTAATATTTTAATGCAAAGATAACCTTTAAGCATAAGTAGGAAATCAATTCTACTTCTCATTTACTTCCGTAGTTTTTCAGTGTCAAAATATTGAACATTAAATTACAAATTAGTAATGTAGATATATAGATGTTATAAAGCTTGAGATATGCTCAAGTGAAGAAAATATTTGGCCCAAGAGATTTTTACTCCGCGAGCCTCATCACGTCAGTAATCTGCTGATAGTGTTGTGGCTAACGCCTGACTAGTGATACAGGGAGTTCCACTCAGGGCAAAATAACATTTTTTTCGCATGAGCATGTTGGAAAGATATTGTGTGATTTTTTCTATAATCCTTTATTGAAGATTGAAGATCCCCAACGAAGGTAATAGTTTGCGTGGATAGCCACCCTACTCCATCCTCCTTGTAGGCTTGTCCACAAGTTGCCAGTAAAATGACCAAAAGTTGCTCAAAAATCTGCAAAAAGATGCTCAAAAGTTGCCCATTTTTGCCAAAAGTTGCCCGGTTTTGGAAAAATTGCTCAAAAGTTGCCAGCCATGAGACTCACTAGGGTTCATATACAAGCTTCAAATGGCAATAGATACATGGATTTGTCCCTACAAACTCAGCCTGATAAACATATTATCTTTATACGTGCTGAAAAACTCATAATTAATCAAGACATCTTCCCATATTTAAATTGATCACGGCTTACAAACTCCATTACTGGAAAACTTGCTATGTAATACCACGCCAAAGGTTTGGTGCACTCGCCCCAGTCTCCTAAAGGAAGCCAACCACCGAGCGATCAGCTAGTAATGTTGCAAAGCGCTTCGCCATCACCTAAAACAGGTTCTTTGGCTCTAAAATAAACATTATTTCTCCTTTTAATGCCAATAAAACTTTCAAAAGGTGAAATAAAAACAAAAAAGCTGCTACAAGTAAGAAAGTTGCTTGGAGGGGAAAAAGGTGCTCGTAAGCAAAAAAGAAGCCAGAAAAATGAAAAGTTGCCCAAAAGATGCCGAGCAACTTGTGGACAGGCCTACCTCCTTGTGTTTCCACCCCAACCCATCCTCCATGGGTCCCTACCCCACCCCAAACTATCCTCCATGGGTCCGTACCCTAACCCACCCTCCATGGGTCTCTACCCCACCCTACCCCATCCTCCATGGTTCCCTAACCCACCCCACCCTCCATGAGTCCCTACCCTACCCCACCCTCCATGGGTCCCCACCCCACCCTCTATGGTCCCCACCCCATCCCATTCTCCATGGGTTCCCAATGCGTTTAAAAACATTTTTAATGACGGATGCAAAATACAGTTATCACACAGTAAAAAAAATAACCCCAATTTATACTTTCCCTAGCTAAGGGGCTTGTAACGTTACTGATGGTCCCCTGTTCTTGCCGACAGCAGAAGCTGGAACTTGTTTAGAAATGTTAATCCACTGAACAAATCAATTTTAAAAGGTGTCTTGTTTAAAAACACAACACTATTTTCTGGCCTGGTCTTGAACTAACAGGCCAGAAATGCAACCACTCAACCACTGCGTCGCCCATCAAAATTGTAAACCAGTGCGTACAGTAACTATATTAATGCAATACTCACCGTCGCGTAAAAATTTAAAAAGAAAAATACAGAAACAAACCTGCTCTATTTCTTGCTTTCTCTTTTCCAGCACTTTCAGCTTTGTCTCAGCCTCACAAAAATTTTTACTTGTTTCCACCATCGCAAAAGGATTCCCATGATTAGTTGTAGAATCCTCTGTCAGATTACTTCCAGAACCTTTGTGTTCTTTTAGCTTCACATCTAACAATTGTTTGGTTTTTTCATTGGTAGTGTTCACTGGAGTGTTCAGTTCTGTGATCTTCTCTACGTCATTTCGTTCCAATTCATTACACATTCCTTTCGTAACCTTTTTATTAGCCTCTAAGTTTTCGAAGGCAGCGTTACAAGCTGAATTCTGATCAGCTCTATTAGCAAATGCTCTATCGTTTTCTCCCGTGTTCTGATTACAGTTTATTGGTTCCTTTCCACATTTATCTTTATCTAAAACGTCATGAAAATCTGTGTTATCTACTGCACGTTTATTTGTCTCAAAGTCTACGTGGAGGCATTTGTCTGATTCAGGGCTAACAGCAGGTGAAGATCGACAAACGTCTCCATCTTTGGAGACTCTTGATAAAATTTCGCCTCTTCTAGAAATATCGGAGCAATCATTAACTAATGCATGATTTTGAACACAATTAGTACAAACCAAACAAACTTCCTCTGCCATTTGTATAATTTCAACTTGAGATTTCTTTTGTTTTCTCGTAGGAATCTTTTCAAAAATGCCATTATCTGGTAATGTATTGGATTTCATGTCTCGATTAATGCCACTATCCGTTTCTGCATTAGACTTCATCATCTTTGAATTACTTGAGAGTTTTTTGAATTTTGGTTTTACGTTTGTACTGTTAGACTGTCCTTCGCAAGATTCCTTGGAAGGAAGGACTTCACAAAACGCATTTTCCTTTTGAGTCACAGCTTCAAGCAATTCATCAACGCAGCTTTTGACCTCTATCATGACCTCTTCGTCATTAAAACGAATCATCAGAGAACTTTCCTTCCGTTGATTTGAAGTGGTTAGGCTTTTTAACAAATTTTGATCCAGATCATATCCAACGATTTGACCCCCGTCTTCTCCAGATTTCTGAACTTTGTTAACATCTGAGGTGGGGTTTGTATCTACCTCTGGAATTGCTGCCACCTTAAATGCTAATCTAGAATTGTCGATATTGTTGGGTAACTTAACATAATGGTCGTTATCTGGTTCTGAGAAACTCTCACACTCTCCTTCATTTACTTTAGATAGTTCAGAATAAGCACTAGTACAACAATGATCTTTGTTTTCATCGTTTGTGAAGTAAATTATTTTGGTAGCATTTTTATTTTTGGTTGACGACCTGTACATCTTCTCTTTAATCAGATACAAAGCTGCACGCTGATGGTGGGTTATTTTTTGTGTGATACCCTCAGGTAAAGATGTGACGTCAGAAAGACTTGGGTGTAGAGTTTGGGATGATGTATCCACAACTTCACGGATGTCGGAAGAACAAGGATCGTTTTCGTTTTTTACATCGTTCGTGATGTTACTCATTTCACCAGTTAATTTTATCTTCTTAGTTGTAGAAGAACTTGTCTCAAATGAGCTATGTTTCTTTTTGAGGGAGTTTGGGGAAGGCAAAGTCACCACATTTTTTGTAGGACATATATTAATGGCCTTTGTAAAACTAGCAGAATGAGGGTAAACACTGGCCAAATCATCTTGACCAGCTTTTGAGCCGTCGGTTTTCTCCAATGAAGCATGGGCAAGAGCCTTAAAGCTGTCAGGTTCTAGCACAGTCTGACTATCGTCAGAGTAGTTTGTAAACGATGAACTATCAAAGTTTCTTGTTGGTGATCTGTCATTTGTTTCAGCAGATCTTGGTAAATCCGAGCAGTCGTTATGGAAACCATCTTCACCAGTTGCACTGAACACAAACGTGCTAGTATCACTTGTTGGAGAGCTAGGGGAGTATGGTCTGCAACCATTACCCGATAGGAAATCAAATGTCGTTGCTGCTTCTTGGTTTTCGCCCGTAACTGATTCACTGGAGGTAGACAAAGAAGAAAAATAGGAAAGACTGTGCACTGTCGCTGTTGACTTGTTCATTGTGAGGAGCTCCGTCTCTCGAGTTGCAACTTCAGAAGCACGCAAACCCATTCTTCCATCCATCTTGTGTGGTTCCACCAGCTGATCCCTATCTTGATCGATGGTGACATTTTGCAATTTTGGCAATAAATTTGATGAACCAGTTTCATAACCTTGATACTTTTCTGGTTCACATTTTGAGTTTACGTCGTCACCAGTGTTGTATTTTGTAGTTTCAAACGAGTTCGAGTATTCATGGATATCATTGTTGTTGGCCCTAGTCTCCTGTACCACTTCCACAATGTCGCATTCTAATATGCGATGGTTTTCTTGTTCACATTCTACCTCTGAACACATTTGGGTTTCAGTATTTGGCCTTTCCTCTAAAACTATTGAATGATTAGCTGCAAGAACGTTTCCGTAACTTACTTCACTAGCTGAGAATGGTGTGCCTGGTTGTAACAGCCAACTGCTTGTAGAATAGCGTACTACATTGTCTGTTTTACAGAAGTCATTCCATGTTACGTTGTAACCATAAGTACAAGGCTTGTCAACCTTGCTGCAGAGTCCAAGGCACTCGTTCGAATAACAAACTGTACAAGGGCACTTGACTACGAAGCTTTCTTCTGAACCTTTGATGGCATCAATATTTGTTTCTTCGTCTCGGTTGTTTTCACTAGGAAATTCATTACAATCAAATGGCCTCCTTAAAGAAGAATAATTCTCGTTTGTTCGATTAACAGCAATGTTAAGAATCGACTTATTAAGACTAGTTGGCTTGTCCGTACTATGATTACTGACCAGAGTATCTGAGGGCCAATTCAGAACTAATTCTGGATGTTTTTTGGCAATATTGTTTTTATACAAACTTTCAGCCACTTCCTCCAGAAATATGTTTGTGCATTTAAGGGGTGATATAGTTCTTCCTTCTTGCTGCCTCTGTTGGCACAAATAAAAGATATTTAAAAATTTTTAGTTAAGTATTTGGTGTAATCTAATTCGCTACTGTTGTGGATTGTAATTGGTTGTAGGTCTATGCTGGCTATCTGCAACACAGCTCACTAAAAGCCTTTTTATAAGAACCTAATAATTTTATTTGAGACTCGTTATTGTTACTTTTTGGCGACTTCAGCTTCACGTTGCTTTTTTTCATTTTTTCCCATTCCCAGATTAATGTAAACACAGGATCAGTTTTAGAAAACAACAACATGTGATCGGTACTACACGTCTCTTAATGTCTTTTGATCGCTGTGTATTAAAATTTTGATTGCATACAGCGCGACATTGAGTGGAAAAGAAATGAATGTGTATTTGATATTAAATGGATATATACAGATCGCCATTGCGAGGATCAAATAGTTGAAGTTACTGTTCAAAACAAAAATGCTATTTTGATACTTTGACTAAAACGTTATCATTTATAATTCTGCCTTTACTCTGTTCATAAACCTCACCTTATCTTCTCTTCTCTTTAGCTCGTTCTTATTCTTGCTAGATTTTAACTGTCAGCATTCTAAAGTTTGTTCTTACACTCTTTTAAGAGTACAGTTGTACCTCGCTTTTGCGAACTCTGTTGTTTCAAGGTCCCTGTTATTTCTAACTAATATTCGTTTCCCTTGGTTTTACCCTTCCCTTCTGAGTCATTTTACTACGTTTATTTCGAACTCGGTTATTTCAAATTCCCCCCTATTTCGAACTATTTGCTCTTTCCTTTGGAAAGAACTCTACCCCTTTATTTCAAACTCTAATTACAAAGCTGACTGGCAGGCACCAGAACGTTTCAGAAAACAGTGTAACAATAGTTTTATTTATTGTCTACGGTATGGATTGCTCAATCTTCCGGTCCCGTATGAAGAAAACAACAGCTGAGGTGTCCTTAGTACAGATTTGTGGCGAGATCTGCCGCCACATGGGCCAGCTCTCCTTTATTATCGAGAAAAATATTCAAAAATCTCAAAAACAACAGCATAGTGTATTAATGCTGGACCGGTTATTTTGAGCCCCTGCTATTTCGAACTATTTTCTTTTTCCCTTGGGACTTTGAAATAACGGGGTTCAACTGTAGTTCTATAAAGTAACTCTAAACAATTTCTCAAAAGACCAATCCCAATACATGTACCAAATAAATTTATTCGCACTAGTACATTTACGTCAACCAGAGAGTTAACCAACAAACTTGCAATACAAATTCTGACAAGAAATAGACGCAGACAACCGTTTTAGATGACACTCACTTCAACCGAAGATCTTTCTCCATCTTGTTCCAGCGTCTGTCCCGCAGTCTCCTGATTTGAAGGCCTGCCATCTGGAGTTATTCCACTAACCGATTCTGAGAATGTTCGTGCGAAGCTTCCTCTGCTAAACCTTTTCTTATTTCCTAAAAACAACAAAGAACCAACATTTTATATCCAACACTCTTTCTGTGTTCTTACTATCTGATTTAACAATAGTTTTGCAAAGTATAGTGGGAAGTTTAGTTCCATTCCCCTTTAGTTGAACTCGCTCTACCCTGCAGTCAATACCATTGAAGACAAAAGCAAAAAATCTTCCTTTAGCAATTTTTAGGCGTTTCTATGACCAACTGAAAGCTCCATGTTTCTCCCAAAGGCAAAGGATTCCATAAATGAAGTAAATGGCACAATGTTTCAGCGACTCTGAGATATGACTTACATTTTTAACCAAGGTCTTTTAATATTGATACCTTTTGTGCCAAGATGTAGTAAGAACTATCGAAAGGTTATTTCTCGTTTTTGCATTTCTTTGATACAGGTAAATATTTTTTTCCTTACTTGCTATTGATGATATGTTTGGATTAACATCCGCTGTGTGTAGTACGGGTGGTGCCCAATCCCTAATTTTCTCTTTTCTCGCACTCTTCCATTTTTTGCCAGTACGTTCATCGGAACTATCCCTGAAGTACGATTCTGATGTTGATAAAGTTGTTGTCGAGCTACAGCTTGAAGATCTAGTTCTTCTCCTTTGTGGAGTTCTCCCTGAAGGTTTTCTCCGCTTCATCGATCTATTCTCTTTAACTGATATTGAAAAACTGAAAGAATTTACTGAAAGACGACTAGATGCTGTTGTGTCTGAGTCGCTGCTGCTACTACAAATGGAACTTCCACTCTCAGACTCTACAGAGCAAGAAGAGATGCTCTTTGTTTTTTCTATAGTTTTTTCACGTCTTGACTCTCCCTTTTTTGAACGTTCTTCCGACTTCAACGATTCGGAACTATAATCGAACCTTCTATTCCTTTGCTTCTCGTCTTTTGTTGAAAGTTTTTGAAAGTTTTCCTTGATCCACAGTTTAGTTCTTTCATACTCATCACAAAGTATCTCACCTCCGGATCCACTTAACTGCAAATTGGTTGAAGGCCGTCGTATTTTGGTTTGACCAAAATGTTTTCCAAAAGAATCAGAGGGCGAATTCTCACAGAGAGTTTTTCTTCTCTTGCATCTTGAATCATCGGTATCTGAACTAAAATCGGTAACTGAAGATCTTTTTTTATTGTAGTAGCTTTGATAACTGTTATCTGAGGAAGAAGTTGAAGAGTTTCTGTGCCTACAGTTTCGAGAATCGTCATGAGAAGATCTTGAAGAATAGCTACTCCTTGACCAATCAGTGCCCCTGTTATGATAACAAGATCTTGAAGAAAAACTATTCTTTGTCCAATCAGTGTCGCTCTTATAAAAACATTCTCCAAATTTCTTGGGACTAAGCTTTCTTATTCCATTTCTAGACTTTCCGTGTTGACCGAATTCCAAGTCGGTTTCTGCTGAGGACCATTTCTTGATGGCATCTATGTGTACTTTTCTCGTCATTGATCGTGGAGTACTGGCAACTAAAAAGTAGTAAAAAAATGATTTCGAGTCTATTCTTCTTGTTAAGTTTTTAAAAGTCTTAACCAAATAAATGAAATATTTATTTCGACTTTTTAACACGAAATCTCTTTAAACTTTCAGATCGATCAGCAGTGTAACCTATGGTTAGAGTGAATAATATGTATTATTACGTTTTCAACCTCGGATATTGTCTTTCTAGCACTCTTATTGGTTTACTTAATCTCGGTTATCAGCTTCTATACTTCATGGCCTTATATGGAGGTTAATTTGCAAAAGTCTTCCCAAGCTAAAAATTTGTACAGAAAGCAAAGTCTCCGGCGTACAAAACTGCAGTAAAAGGTAGTTTTTTCAATTATATAGGTAGCTCTAATTTTCTTTCAGCAGCTTTCAGTTTTTTTTCATTCCACGAAGTGTACATGTGCAATAGGTGTGCATGTCATGTGATTTTGATGATTTTTTCACATCAACCTCCGGTCCGTTTTGTACTGAAACTGAAAGAGAATTGCAATAAAATTTAGCTATAAGAAAATATCCAAACGTTAGAAATTTAACGAAATTAGATAAAACAACCATTCCACTTGCGCTTATTGGATATGAAGTTGTTTATTTAACCATATCTCATATCCAGTGCACACGGAATTCTAATGGGGGCTAACTCCCACTCGGTGAAAACAATTGGTATTGTCTCCAGCCACATTTTTACGCAGGGTCTTTCAAAAACTGAGATGGGGCTGCCTTTTTATTTCCCTAAACACCAGCAAATAGTAAGACTTTCACATCGTCTAATGCCCATCACCTCGCTCTTCTATCTGGCAACTTACAAGAGCTCAGTTAATTAAATATGTCAAAAAAGTTTGTTAGGTCTTGTGTCCTAAACTGAGGCATCTCCATGTCTTAATTGACAGGACTTACTTGCCATGGCCTAGGTAACACAAATAACTGACCCATTATCATTTGTAAACGAGTGCCAAAAATCCCTGAGGGGAAAGGGGGCAGTGGGACACCTGTATACAGTGCTCGAAATTTAAAAAAAATCCAGGTTGTCCATATTTCAAAAGCCGGACAACCAAACCCGTGAATTTGGTTGCCCTGATTAATTCTTGGTTGCCTCTTAGAAAAGCCTACCCATTTAGAATTGCTTAGCTGGGGCAAATTAATTATTATTAACTTCATATTATCAGACATTGACAACACAAACCGTCACGTAAGTCTTGTGCCGTTTATGATTAATTTATTTTCTCTGTTTGGCTGGGTTGTCCATTGTTTATTCCTCGAGCAACCAGCCTCTTAATTTTACCAAAAATTGGTTGCCGGTAAACTTTTTGGTCATCTCGGATGACCGGACAACCGGACGACCACTAATTTCGAGCACTGTGTATAACATTGCATTTTATTGTAATAGATTAGAGCACCATCTGACTGGGCGAGGTATGGTACACTTTTAGTTTCTAACAAAATGTTATAAGCCATTATAAGTTATTGCTGCCTTGGGGCTGCCTACATGACTGGTCTTTGTTGTTTGACAACTACAAACCCTTGTTGTGAGATTTATCACTGTATCCATGGTGATCCCTTTCAGGGTGTGTACCATAACTTCTGCCATTGGTATTGAGTGTCTGCAAACAGTCAGCATAAGATTCTTTGACAGTGCATATAAGTGAACTAAAGTAAAGTCCATCCAATTAGTAAACATAATTCAACAGTTTAATTTCCCAAAATCTACACATGTACACTAGCCAGTGCTCAACCTTAGCGGTAGTCCACTAGCCCAGGGCTACTAAAAAAAGGGTTTGGGCTAGTAAAGTTTCAGAACATCTAGCCACTAGGCTAGCCAAGGTAGAACAGGTTTTGGAAAGACAAATAAAGAAAAAAATCAGTTTTAGTTGATTGCGACAGAGAAAAACAATTGATTCTAGATATCTCAAAAAAAATCAACAGCAAAATTTTAAAATATTCATGCAGGCAATTCAGGATTAGACTTGCCTCAGTCTGTTGATTTCAGACAGTGTGCAGCAAGATCAAAAGTTTGAGCCCAGGCTTGGCTACCAGGTGACAACTGCTGTCTTGGAAATTTCAAACCTCACAAGCCCAAGGACTAGTAAGTTAACACTTAAGGTTGAGCACTGGTATAACATCTTGCATAGCTCATGCTAATAGAACATTACAATCTTGACAATAAAATTGGTAGATCCTAGCTAACTATTATTTTAGTTTTTGCTGGAAATTCATTCTTCACTTTGTTTACTTGGTTTTTAATGCAACTCATGCAGTGGTTGCTGTTTCTCATGAAAAGATAAAAATAGATTTTTCTTTATATTCTACAGTTACTTTCATTCAGAAGATAAGTTGCATCATCGTATCTGTCCAATAATGAGCCTTCTGATGTCAAAAAATAATCTCCTATTTTTGCTCAAGGCATGCAAAAAGGGCTTCTATGTCTAGCACTTACAAAAGGAGATGAAATCTGAATATTAATCTGGTTCTTAAAGTTGCGATTACATATGGATCATTTTTTACATACTATAACAAAATGCATGTGGTACAAGAACAGTATGTCTACTAAATACAGTGCGTTACAAATTAATTAAGTGATGATAATATTAACAAAATAATGATGACAATGACAATCATGACAATGTTAATGTTGATGATGAAGAAAATGTTGATGATGATAATATTGACAACGACAACAACAATGATGATGATGATGATAAAGAGAATGACGATGATGATCAATACATTATGACAACTTCCCAAAAGAGACTTTCAGTGTCATGATTAAAATCGGCAGTCTGGCAAAGAGGCTCATCCACACTACTGCCACCCTATGATCTAATCTAGAGCCAATAAGAAATTGGCAATTAGCCATGGAACTGATATATTTTCCCAGAAAAACTGGGAAACAGAGCAAGAAAGTTTGATAAAATTCAATGGCCTGATATATATATTTCTTAAAATAACATAACTTATATCAGCATACTGTGCATATGGATATGACCTCTTGTGTAACCCAAATATAAGGCAATTTTAAGCAAATAATATATGGTCATTATTTCAAATAACGTTATTGATAATTTATGTGTAAATTCCATGACAACCAGCTAACCAAGGTCTTTGATAACTACTTTATCAAAAACACCAGATCTATAAGTAATGGTAATAGGACTGAGTGGAGTCCAATTTGGTCCGTTATCATTACGCGTGATTAACAAAATTGGATGAGAGTGAAGCATGAATCCAATTTGTTTAATCACATTAAGTAATGATAATTACAATTTCTGAAAGCTAAACTGAAAGACAAAATCTTTTCAGATAAAAACACATTTTACTAATTTTCATAACATTTGTAATGGTATACAGCAATGAGTGGAGTCCATTTCTGTCTGTTATCACTACTTGTTGCTGATTGGTCAGAAATCCCGATAACAAGTTATCGGATAGTTTTCCAAGGCAATTAGGGGAAAATAGAGTTCGGAATGGGCCAATCAGATTTGAG
>JAOEJH020165614.1:0-14474 GCA_025448215.2 Palythoa grandis
ACTGGTCGCCCAAGTTATATAGCTATTATTATTATTATTTTTATTATTATTATTATTTACCCCAAATGAGGGTCACACTGACATAACTTTGGTTAACTGAACTTTATTGACTTACAGTAGGTATTACATTTGTAAAACTCTACCTATCCTTTGCTACAGGAAGCGCACATATGGATTTTTCTACAGTAAGTCTCTTCTCGTTTTCGTACGGATGTTTGAAAAAATGAAAGGATATACTCTTTGTTAAGTAACATCAGGTTGCTCTACTCAGTTTAGTTTGCATTATTTGTGATTGTAGCTTTTTAGTGCATGCTCTGAGCCTTTCGCAAGCTACTCACGCGAGGAACACAAATAAAACTGAAAATCTATGTATTTGTACATTGTACTTAATAATCGTGCGTTAATTACACTTTTTATTCAGAAAGTTAAATTTACATTTCACAACTTCGATTATAGGTTTCTCAAAACATTAAACAAAACGTGTTCTCGCTATGGCAAACGAGCTAATATCCATTTAATGGTTTTCTACTTTACTACTTCAAAATTGCAACTTCAGTTGCCTCTCCAGCAAAAAAATGAAGACAAAAAACGAGTTTGTTTATTCTGTCATTGTTACTGGCTCTGAAAAATTTTTTCTATTAATGCCTACTATTCGTTTTCAAAATTACTGTTACTGTATGTGAGAAAATGTAATTCTTCGCAAAGAATTTTCTTTCTTGATGCTGTTTTTGTATACACAAAAGTTGAATTTTGTTTTTCGTAATTCTGTTTTTCCCCTCTGACGGTTAATTTTCCATTGATCTTTAAGAACAAGTTTACAAATAGGGTATGCGACCTTCATGAAACTACTTGGAAAAGACGCTTTCTAACTTACAGAACATCATTTATATCTATGTATGAATAACCTGCTAACATGCAGTGAGACCATTTCTGAGTTAAAACAGCTGCTTGAATAGTTTTATTCCTACGTCAGTGGCAGTTTATTTTCAATTGTTAACATCAGTTAATATTGTGTACTGAGAAATACTGTGTTAATCTTTCAGGAGCTCTGTACTCCTGTTCTGTTCGTTTTCATCTTAAAAATGTAAAAATTGTATCTAAAAAGTTGACCCTGTGAATAATTCTCTGAGCAATGCAAATATTACAATTGAAACTGGGACAATTTTTACCATGCATAAAGTGTACATCGTTATAGGAAGGATATTTAAACAAATTTGAGTCTTGTTGGTTCTTATGAGATGATTCTTATGAAAACAATGCGTGTATCGTCTTTGTTAACGGAGGCTCCACAGAGTTAACGACGAATGCCTGTGAACTGTTGCATTTCCTCCAATATCTCCTTGGCAATGCCAAATGCTTCCTGTGCTTGCTGGTACGTGTAGACATCGGCAGGAACTTTGGAAGGAAAGTGTTTATAGGGAAACCTTGTGGCGTCTTTGTATCCCCACAACTTGGATGCCAAATTGGTGAGGTTCGGCGGGCTGCCAGGAATACGGGACACACTATCTGCTAGACTGAGGATGTCGTGAGAGTTAAGTTGTGAATCGGCAACTCCCGTAACAGCAAACAGGGCAGAAATCAAGGCTTTCTCAGCGACTTCATGACAGTGGAAGCACACCAAGTTATAGAATGGATCTCGGGCACTGAGGAGATGTTTCACAGCTCTCAAATCTTCTTGGGCTTGTGTTATCCACTGGCGGGCACAGCCTGTGCTGCGGCTTCTGTAGCTGCTGGAACTGTGATCAACAAATAATGATTACGACGTTAATTCCACAATGTTAACAGGCAGTCATTTACAAGATGCCACGCTGTCCTCTAAATTCTAACTTCTGCTTCATCTAAATCCTTTTATGAGACTATCGGCTCATTGGAGCCGGTGCTTATCTCCGGTTTCTGCAGTTTTAAGATGATGAGAGTCATTTGGGACTTTAAGCAATGAGGACGGCGACGACGACGGCAAAGAACAATAGTAAATACAATAACTGCACGTTGGAATGCATCGTGCTGAACACCTGCACGTCGTCGTCGCTCAAATCAGAACGTGAAAAGACCTTTTTTTAAGTTCTCGGGACAGCGAGGACGTGATAACAAAAATGTTCTCAGTATTTTTTTATCTTCAAGGAGAAACATTTAATTCTTTTCTGCTCACAAAGTTAAAGGCGAAGAAAATAAAACCCTAATGATCCGAAGAAAGAAATAAAGAGCAAACTAGAAATATATTTTTTCTGAGCCGTCGTCGTCAGCGTTCCCGTCCTCGTTGCTTAAAGTCCCTATTGACTCCGCCTGGACGGGACACTAATCGGTCGCGAGTTAGCTCTCAGTAGAGGCTGGTACTCCTTTTATCGATCTCGTAAGGATGGAAAGCTGAGTCAACTTTGGCGGAAAGAACGTTGCACAAATGTTCAACACTCGCCTTAGCCGTGATTTGAACCCGGGACCTTGTGGTTAGAGGGCAGAGATCTTACCACTGCGCTAACCTTGCCAAGTATGCTTCATAAGCGAAGCTAAATCCTTTTAGGAGCCTAAGTGGCCCATTTGAAGCGGAGGGGATTGTAAACCAATACCATAATGGACCTCAAGTTATAGCGTTTCAGTGAAGAGGATGGGAGCAGTTTAACCTTTTAAAAGCCAAGATTGACTTACCACACACGCAATGGTTTACCAATTATATACAAAATAGAGAACTAGAGAAATATGTGACAACAGAAATTGAAATTGTTTCAGAGGAAGAACATTAATTTTTAAGATAAATTTTTTTTGTCAAACTTCGAGTGTACTGCTACGGACCTTGCAGGGGGAGGGGTGGGTCTGCACCTCGTGCAGCCCCCTGCCTGCATGCTTTACTCGTATTAAAACATTTGTAACTGTTAATTCCGAATTATACTCGAAATTCTGCGATTTTGTACACTACTTCTAACTCCTTAAATATACAAAATATAACTACTTTTTTTTGTTTTTTCAGTGTTAAAATCATTTTAATGCAAAACGTACCCGCTAAAACTACTTGCACCTCCACGAAAATTACTTGCACCTCCACCGAATCTACTTCGGAATCTTGCTCCATAATTGGGATTGTTTCGCCGAAAGTTATCATAACTTGAGCGTTGACGACTTGCGCGATAACCCCAGTTGCGAAAAAAGCTTTCATAGTCGAAACCTGCGTCTCTGTAAAAACCACCATCAGAACCTGGGTCACTCATGGTTCCAGACTCGAGCTTCTCGGCTTCTTTCTGGATAAACTTGGCAACCTCGTTAGCGATTTCTTGCATATCTGGAGGGTTCTTGTCTGGATGCCAGCGCAGATAAAGTCGTCTAATAGCTTTCTTTTGCTTGTCTTTGGGGAACTTTCTGATCTCAGCAAATGCTTTACGTACTTGTTTCAAAGCTTCTTCTAGCGTGCGAGGTTTTGGATCGGCCTTCGGAGATTTTTTGGAAGGTTTAGATCGTCCTCGGCCAGTTCCTTTGTAAGGAACTAATGCTAAACTGGACACGCTTCCTCCTGTTGCCTCAGAGCGTTTCTCTTTTTCGTCCTCCTCTTCAGTTTCTTGTCTTTCAAGTTTGTAAAGATCGAGGGCATCAACTTCTATCTGCTCGGTGCCGATGTCGATTAGATATCTGCTGAGCAAAATGCTTTCTTGCTTTGCTTTCACCTTGCTCTTTCCTTTCTTCCTTTCCTTTTTCTTCTCCTTTTCAGTCTTCGGATGTGTTTCTACTCTCCTAATTATGCGAGCGAAGATGTACGTTGGATCGCTGCTGTAGTCCTCTGCATCGTCTTTTTCGTAACCAACGATTTCTCCAGGGTAGAAAATGAAATCTTCAAACTGCGAGAGTAGCTGGTGGAGCTCGAATGGGATTTCTGTTCCTAACTCAACATCTGATGTCTGTTTGATGTGTTCTTCGGAATCTGGGGTAACGTCTTCGCCATCCAAAGCTGCGCTGATATCTTCTGGTGAGTCACAGGTCAGACATGTATGCAGGTTACGCAGATTGATATCATCTATATGATTTCCTGTAGCGAAGTTAATTTCATCACATAGTTTATTACAAAAGTTCGTTGGTTTCGCGCCGTGCCTTATGTGAATGTTCCTTCTGCCGTCAACAACAGTAACAAAACATGCCCCACTACGCTCGCTCTTTGGTATTGGTTCATTGGTTTCCTTTAATATCAAATGTGTCTGTACCAGTTCTATACAACGCAGGTCAATCTTTGTTTGCAGTTCTTCGACTTTGTCTTTTACTTGTATGTCCAGTTGTGTTGACTGTCTCTGATGCTTTAGTATTCTGAGAATGCCTTGTACAAGTTCTGGCGATTTCAGAATTTTGCAGAGTCTGTTGAGCTCTTCACATTTTCCTTCCATACCAGCAGAACACAATGTCGTCTGGCAGTCGGGGACAAGCTCTTCTCTTACCATACTCTTTAGAGACTTTGTTCTCAGCTGTTTTGGAAGCAACTTGTTTTCCTGAACCATGGTACCCAAATCACACTTGGAGAGATCGATAAGGAAATGGCACTGTAGTTCAGACACTCGATATTTAAATCGAATGACATCATTTGAAACCAGGTCACAAGAACGCATTAGTTTCGAATCTTTGCTAGGCAGGAAGAGAACCTTTAGGTCATCAATTCTTCCTTCATGGATTTCATGTTCGTCATCTTGCTTACCTTTGGTACGCTTTTCGTCTTGTAACTGCAGAGTGGTGAAAAGGCCACGGACGGCCTGCTTTGCTTGACGCAGCTCATCTGGATGCATTTTCTCGTCTTTACAACTGTCCTTTAGGCGTAGTAGGATTTTGGTGTACTGTAGTGGACTTGGATTCGCCATTGCGCCCAGACGTATAAACAAATGCAAATAAGGGCCATAGATAATTGGAATCTTATACAAATGAGGTGGAAATTCTTCCTTTACTTCCAGAGCCAATTGATCACCTCTTACAAAAACTCTTCCATCATCGACCAGAACACAAGGAACTGAACATAGTTTGTCACCAATTGCACAGCAGTTAGCGTTACAGTCGTCTCCAATAGTTGGTAAATTACTGCATTCACTTTTGTTCTTAAAGAACAGATAAATAGCCTCCATTACTTTTCCAAGTTCTTTTCTTCTTGAAGAACGTATTTCTTTGTCTTTGGACTGTGAGAAGGTTCTTGAGAGAGCTTCAGTTTGGTCCACGACGTGTTCTATTAACGGGTCACTTAAAACCCCCAAGTTTTTCAGGACGTCCGGAGGAGCTTCTGCTACAATCCAGGATGGGAGTAACATTGCACTTGTCCACACTAATCTTTCGTGCTCAAATAATACAGCTCCTTCGAATTTACCGAACTCGGCTTTGGTGTTCCCAGTACTACGGTATTGTGGATGAAGAAGCAATAAGGCATCCGATGCTTTGTGTAGCGTAACGAAGTTGATTTTGGAGATTATTTTCAGGTAAACACCTTCTTGTAAGAAACGGTTGGAAATGAGATAACGTACAAGAGTTTTAGACTTTTTTTCGAGTTTGTTTGTTATCTCCAAAGCAGAATCGTGTGCAATTTCTTTAGCAAACGCAAGGAATTGGTCCTGGTTAACCTGCGACTGTAGACCAATTTTGCGTAGAAATTTTAACCAGTCGCTCTCTCTGAAGGGAGTTTGAGGAAACTCATTGTCATGAAGCATGATCTTATAGACGGAATTTTCAGGATCATAGAAATTGGAAGCCCTGTGTAGTTTCCCTGAAGCATCGGGAAGGAAAGTTAACTTTGCCATTGTTGTTACCATAAGCATTTCATCTTCGTCATCTGCCCGATACAGTATCACATCTCTTATATACTGTAAGTGGGCAAGGCGGGTAGCTGGTTTCAAGGTTGAGAAGTGTGGAAAAATAAAGTTTAAGTAACAGGAAACTTGCGTCTGAACCTTAACACCCAGTTTATTGTAAAGTCTCTCGAGTGTGGGATTCGGAGCCAAAAAAAGGGAGTCGTTCGCACTCATCCAAACATTGGACTCTTCTAGAGGAATTCCAGGTGGAACAACGTAAACAGCTTGAACATTTTCGATACTAACCAAATCACCATCGATGGACGTGAAGAAAGGTAACCGTTTGATTGTTGCTTTTTGCTGACTGTTAAATGAATCGATATCGCCTTGAAGAAACTCTAACAAAGTCATCATTTCTTTCTTGGTTAGCAGAGCAGAAACGTTATGTTCATTCAAATGGTAGTCTAGAACTTCTATGACATCTTGTGGTTTGTGTGGCAAAGCAACGTACGACTTTAGAACACTGATGTCTTTGACAATATCTACGTCAACTTCAGGACACCTGAGCTTGCACAAAACTCTGACCACATTTAATTGCTGCGGTGACCAGTCACTCGAGAGGCTCAAATCAAAGATCTTTTTAGCCAAGACGATTGGAACGAGTTTTCCACATGTTGTTGGAAGAAGAGGCCAAGGGTATAAAGGATCAAGTTGTTTCTTCGAAGATTTCATCTCCTTGCAAAGGAATTCCCATAGGCGTTTCACCCATTTGAGCGTTGGTGTTTCGCTTTTACCAGGCTCCCATATTACAAATGCATTAATTTCTCTCCAGCAGAGTGGGAGAGTATGTGACAAGAAAGGCTCGAGAGAAATTACATCAAACTCTTTCACACCAACTTTGCTTCTCAAAATAATTTCTCTGTGGATTTCAAGATAGGAACGAAGAAGACCTTTGACAAACAGATGTGGACTGGATGGAACTAGGTCATGAAAAGAGCTCAGAAATATAGGATTTGCATTTGTGAAAGTTCTGAGAACATTATCCACTGTGAGCAGAAGCGGCAGTCCTTCCATCTTCTGGACAAATTTTGGTGACTTCATACAGTATGCTACAAGATTCAGAAGATCGCCAACGGAAGCGATGGTGGTGTCTCCTAACTTACATGGTAGGTTTCCAATTGTGCATCGACTTTCAGTCGCATCAAGTGTCTTGAGGAAATCAATCACTGCATCGGCCCTTAACTCCTTAGCTTGAGCATCAGATGTTTTAAAATTTTTGAACAGTTGGTGTGGGGAGTGAAAGAGCGGGAAACCAACTCTCAGAATGACCTTGGCTAGATCGGTGTCTTGTTCGTCAGAAGACAAATTATTAAAGAACCCTTGAGATGTCGATAGCCATTGGCAAAAGTGCTGTGGAGACTGGTTTTGGTTTTCCGACCCTTGAAGAACAGGAAAAAACGTCTGCTGCTGTTTGGAAACTAACTGATAAAATGAAGTTGATAATTCCTTCCACTGACTTTCCACAGTTTCAACTGGTGGAAAGAGACTGTTGTACCAGTCCATGCCCAAACGAAATTTGTGCACAGTAGCAAAAGAACCATCACTCTGCTGCCCAGGAATGTAGTCTTTTGCATTCTGAAGAAGGGCTATGTAAGCATGGGGCAGAAGGCGCGATTTAATAAAATGGTTCCAACTGCTCCTAAATCCTTTATCATCTTCGTCGTGCCACAAATGACGGCGACCAGAATCAAGATAGAAATGGCCATTAACATGAAGGGGAAGACCCGTGTTAACTGGAAGTGGAAGAAAGCAAAAAGCCTTGTACTTTGCTCTTGTTGTAGAACTGTGGGTGTAGCGTGAAGCACTGACCTCAGTTACTTTTGCAGCTACTCCAGCCTGGGGAAGTAAGCCAAAAGGTTTTCCATTGGGAATATTTTCTCTTTCAACTCCTTCCAGACCAATACTTTGATGAACGAGCCACATTTCCTTCCTCCACAATTCTGTAATCTTCATCGAATACGTAACGCTAAACGGATTCACTTCATCGGTGTTCTGCAATGCAACATTTTTTACATGGGCTGAAAAATCTTTCCTTTTTTGTGTATCATCAGCAGACAGATCAGCGGAAACTGAGTAGATTGGCAAAAGCTTTCCATCTTCAATCTTTGAAAGGCTGATTTTTCTGACATGTTTAAGGAAAAGCAAAATTTCTTTGGCCTCCGCCGAGAATATGGCCATTAACTTCTCAATTTCAGCTTGGGTTATCTCATCCTTTGATATGTCTGAGTTTCGTGCCATTCTTCCATCCCTTAGAGGCAGCCTGAACATTGTTGCTTGTGTTAAATCGAAGAACTCTTCGAGATAACCAAGAAACGAATCACTGTAGTCTGTGCGAATACTTTCTTTCAAAGGTATAAGTCGACCAGGGTCTTGAAAAGATGCATTAGGCGCGTAACGTACTTGGGGATCCAGAATGCATAGCGTATCGCCATTTGAAATAAAACTGGGACAGTCCGTCAGGTGGTAAACTGCATTGAATCCAATACCATACTGGCCAGTTTTTGTTGGATCATCCACTTTGCTTCCAATGCCCAATCTCTGGATACCTTCAAGGTCGTTTTCTGAAAAGGGCCTGTTGTTGTAAACACACAAAGCAGGTCCCTGTAATTCGTGCCAAGTTTCATTGAGCATCCGCTCTGTTTTATGATACCGTTGGTCGTACACAAAATGAATCTCCGTGGCACGTGCATCGTCTGCGTTCTGAACAAGCTCTTTAAGAATACCAACGTCGCGTGGATAAGCCTTTAAAATGGATTTAATTCTGTCCGTGAGCTTCTCTCTCTGTCCAAAAGGGATTCCAAGAGGCCGCGAAATCTCGCCAAGTTGCTTCGTTCTTATATCTTTGGCACCCAAGTCATACGCCAACTTGGCTGGAACATCGTGATGAACAAATTTCGTTGCACTGCTAATCGTTGTGAGCCACGGTACATCGTTGATGGCAAGTTCATTTGCAGGCCGAAGAATTTTCTGTTCATCTGGAAGTGGAACTCTTCCTTTTTCTTTGCTCAATATGTCTTCATCTGTGTCAGCTAGCTCATTCAAACAGCATTTTACCACAGATAGTTCTGCGTTAGTGAGTGCTTTCTCTTCTTTTTCGCTCTTGAATCTGTGCAAAGCTTCAATAAACGCACTCTTAGGAAAACTGTCTTTGACGCCTGCAGCTTCAAAGAGTGTTCTGTACACTTGTGTTAGGGAATCAGGTAGAGAATAGAGATATGGAGCTCCATACCCTTGCCAGCTAAATGCAACTTGGCTAGAGGTGACAAATTTATTGTCAACAAGAATCCAAGATTCATCAAATAGCTGTTCCTCAAGTAAATCACCAAGATGAGTTAGGTTGGTTTGAAGAAATTCATATATGGATAACACAATCTTCTCTACACTTTCGGCATGTGAGCCCGAGCTTGAAATCTGAAAAGATATCGATGCCTTTAGCTGAGCAATAACGTTAATTGGAGATGGACCCCTGAAGCCCAGCAGCTTTTTAATATCGGCTCCAATTTTGCCACACCCTGTCTCAGATTCATCAACAACTGGATCGAAAGCTCCAACGGTGAAAGAGTACTTGTCTTCATAGACCTCTGTTGCTGAAAGAAAATGAGGGCAACGACTCCCTTTCCACTGCAAAGGATAACCATCAGGAGGTTTAACTTTGACCGGAAGGATTCTGAGACTTCTTAAATGCTGTAGCAAATCTGGTGATGGTTTCCCAAGACGTTTATGTTGTTTCTTCAAGTATCTCACCAGCTCTGTAATCCTCACACGTGCTGCATTCTGATTGTTGCTTTGGTGTAGCCTAATTACTGACTCGCAGCGTTCGAGAACATCTTCCCAGCTTAGATCATCAACCATTCCCAGATTTGTCAACATCAGCAGCCGTTCTGGCGAGCGGAAACATTCTCCAACCGGAAAACGGTTGTCCTCTGGGCCGAACAGTTTGGATACCTCACCTGTGGGGCTGATGAGCTCTTGTGGGTGTGCTAACTTTTGTCCATCGAAAGAACAGGGAATGTATTGATAACTCTTGTTTCTGAGTAGTTCCATATAAAATGAATGTGATGAAGGAATGATGAAGGACCTGCCACTTGCCAAGCATTTATCTAGCAGAAAACAAACCATAGGATCTCTTAGCTCTGGACTGATTGTTTGCAACCGCGGAAAAAAGACGTTTCGAAGAAACTTTTCTTGTGTCATTGTCCGCTGGTTGATAATTTCGCCAACACCAGCTATGTCGAAGCTTTTGCGTGCAAATGGGGGAAGATCGACAACTTTGTATCCAAATAGCCGTAGAATATCCACACTGTGGGGCAGGGACTGTAAATAGCCATCAGGGTAGATACACTCATTGATCCGCGACCATTCTGAGCCACTCTGTACAAGCGGAGTATCAGTAGAGGCTATGAGCTGGTACGCTCCTTTTATTAGAGGAATCCAAGAATTGGAAGTCAGGTCATCTGGGTCGGGCCAGAGGAGTGAAAATCTGTAATTCTTCAGGGAGCCGCTTTTTTGCAGGACAACCATGTCTTCAAGAAGATTGATGTATGCCCTTGCGAGCGCATCTTCCATTAAGCACTCGTTCCATCGAACCTCGATTGGTTTTAGTTGGTAAAGATCTGTCGTTGCTTGCTTCCAGATATCACGACGATTGGACGTGACTGCAAAGTATCCATTGACGTGCACCGGTAAACCAGTTGAAATAGAGAGAGGTAAGAAACAGAATGCTTCTCCTTTGTTCTTCTTACTTTCATAGTTTTCTTCTCTGCTGGATTGTTTCTTTACCAGTATTTCTGCAGCAACTCCTACAACTGCCATTAACCCTTGCGTTCTTCCCTCCTGGCTATAAGCGACATCCGCTGACTTTCCTTCGCCTAAAGATGAACTTGTCAACCACATGCTTTGTTTAGTTTCGAAGGGGTCAGAATACGACAGTGATACTATTTCCGATTGCTGCAGTGGCAACGCATGTACCTCTGCACCCGACCTCCTTGTACAAAATGCAGCACAAGCTTTCAGAAACGTAGAACAACTGCTCAATTTTCTGTGAGGAAGTTCACAGACCTCGTTTCTCTTTAGTTTAAAACAAACATTTGGTGAGGCTGGATCCATATCATCATCCGAGAGTTCTAGTACTGTCACTGCCTTAACATTTTGTACAAAAAGAAGAAGATTCGATGCAGCATCCTGAAGGGATTTGGTAATAATCTCCATATTCCCTCTGTTGTAAACTTCATGGCTGATTTTCGATTTTGTTGTACGAAATGGGAAGCGGAAGATTGTTCCATTATAATAAAATCTTGTATCTGCAGCTGATAAACTTGTATCACATCCAAACAAGCCATGGTATGGCTTGAACTGGTCTGGATAAGCGTGTAAGCTATCTTGGTTTTCTTCAAAGTCAATCATGATCCCAGGTCGCGATTTGTCCTCAATCATTTCTCCTAGGTGTGTTGTACACGGGTCAAAAAACACAGCAAAATTTCTGCTCACAAAGCTGGGGACATCGGTGAAGTGGTACACTGAATTGAAGCCCAAACCAAATCGACCAATTTTTTCAAGGTCATCCTTTTTTGTTGCTCCAGCTAGCTTCTGAATATTCTGGAAGTCTTCGTCCGTAAAAATGGAGTTACTCCAAGCCACAAGTGCTGGCCCTTGACAGTTTCGCATCCCTGATGAAAACAGACTTTCGGTTTCGTGATGACGCCAATCTATGAGAAACTTTACTTCCGTTGCACCAGCGTCGTCTGCGTTTTGCACGAGCTCCTTGAAAACCCCAACGCCCTCCTTGTATTCCTTTAGGATGTTGCTAAGGCGGGTTGTGATTGACTCGTGGGGACCAGCAGCATGAAACCCAATTGGCTTGGCACCTGTCACTCGATTACTAATTGGAGGCACGCCCAGGAGTTTGGCAGTAGTGTGCGAAATCTTTTCATGAATCATAGTATACTTTAATACTATGTGGCGAGATTGTAATCCACCTTCACGTAGCCATTTGATGTCACCAAAGGTAGCCTGTCGGCATGGAACAAGCTTTAGGGTGTTGTTAAATGTTCCTACTGGTACAAAAACTTTCTCTTTCAGTTCTTTAGACAACTCTTTCCCTTTGCGTACAATCCAATTTAAGATATTTACTGTTAGATGCAAATCATGGAGAGCATCTTCTTCATTCTTGCCACCCCCTTCATGCGTTTCTTTCAGCATCCTCAACACATCAAGGTAATCAGGTTCTTCCATGGTTTCTCGGGCTCCAAATCTTAGAAAAAGCTCATGTACCTCTCTGTTGTAACTTGTGGACAGCACGAAAAGATGAGGCTCGACGTTTATTTCACAACGAGATGAAACAATGATTCGTGAAGGTGCAGCGAATCCACTTCCGTGCCACACCCAAGGAGGAAAACTCGAGGTTTTCAAACTTTGGAAAACATACGCGTTGAAAAAGCTAGAAAGTTGTTGGTAAATCTCCTGCAACATTAATTGAAAGTTTTGAGATGGGCAATATTGCCATGGAACGGATGTAACAGCTATCTTAAGCTGATGGATTACTTTGTCAATCGGAGGTTCTTTCTGCCAATCAAAGGCCAAAGCAAGCGAAGAGGGTATTTCGTTTTCTAGAACTGGCATACTTGCCCCAATAATAGTTGCTTTATGCAAGCTGGCCACCTCCGTTGGACGAAAAAGGTTGCTTGAACCACCAAACCACTTCATCCCTTTTGGATACGACTTTGGACATGTTTTGAGACAAGGGACCCAGTTAGCTTCCTCTAAAACGGTCTTTAAGGTCCTCTTTTTGCCTTCGAGAAACGGTACGTTGTTGAGGAGGTCAGATCTACGATAAAGTAATTTCATCATAGCTTGAGCCTTTACACGTGCCAGTGACTCATCAAAGTTTCTGAGTTTTGTAGCAGCGGATGCCAAATCGCTTGCTTGCAAAGATGCAACATTCTTAATTCCCACAAGTTGTAATTGATTCAAGATACGTGGTTCGGTAAACTTTCCTTGAGGAAATTTCCCAACTTCGCCTCTGAAAAGTTGGTCTAGAAGAGGCTCTCGAGGGTCAAACACATCAGAGGGGTACGCGAATTTATTGTTGCCAACTGGAACAAACTCAAGGCTTTGTAGATACTTAACGAAATGCATATCTTCTTCACTGAAAATCTGCAATCGTTCAAGTACCCAGTGCATCAGGATGGATATCTTGTCTTGGGTGTATAGTTTGTTCCGTACACCACATAGCACATGTTCCTTCAAGAACACGGTCTTTTTCATAGGGACAACTCCAAGTAATCCCAGCAAACGCTGTGCGTTTTCATCTTTGATAGAGATTATCTGATGTGCATTGATAACAGATATCTCATGTGGCAGTATCAAATCTCGTGGTGCCACAGGGTGATTAACTGCAATGAAAGAGTTGCCGTCCAAAGAATCGAAAAGTGGTAGACGGCGTAAAAGATTAGTCTGTTCTGCTGTCAAATACTGATGCATTCCAGCCAGGAAATCACGTAAGGCCCTTTTTTGGTTCAAAGAGCACGTGTTAATCATTTGAACACATCTACTGGCTCCGATTGTGTTTAGAACGTGAAGAACACCCCCTGGCGTCGGTGAAGCAACATAGTCTCGAAGGCAGTTGTGCTCCATATATTGTGGGACTTCAGACATTACAATAGCTCCTGCTTTTCTCAAAAGCTCTGCCACTGGTCCGGGCAATACATACCCAGCAGCCGTCTGCCTTATAACTTGCGAGTTTCGCCTCAACTTTACTAGAATTAAGCGTTGGTTATCTTTGGTGAATACCAAAGGGATGTTCTCAAAGCTTTGGATATCGTAGGGAAACTCTCTTCTCAGCAAGCGCCAAATGTCCTTTATCCAGGAAAGGGGAGGAGCTCCATTAGTACCCGGGTGCCATTCCACGTAATCATTAGGACCAAACCATTGTCTTGGTAGTGAATTCTCTTTGAGAAGTCTTGAAATCAACTCTTTTTCCAGTTTGAAAAGTTGGGTTGGACCACTGAGACCGTTTTTAATTCTTCGAGCAGCAGAACAAAGAAAATCGTGTGCGGCGTAGTACTTGGCATCATAAAGGAATTTTTCCTCCATGTTTGGAAGTAAATTACGAGGCATTTCCGAGGTTGCAACATACACAGCACGGTTCATGTTTCGTATACATGCGAAATCTGTAAAACTTCCGCTCGCAAGTGGCAGAAGAGGCAACCCCTGTAAGTCTTCAGCACTGTTATCACTCACCACATATTCTAAGAGAAGAAGTTTCTCTGAATTACTGAGAGCTGGTATTATGGACGAGGTCTGTCTTTTCATTTTCATCAGCCTTCTAAAATAATCAGGGGTGATTTCGTTTCTTGCTACGTTCTGCATAAACGTATCAATGGCTTGCAAAACGTGATCTGGTGCTGCTACCAAATTTTCATTCGCTTTAATAAGAACAGTCTCCACAATAGTTCTGGCTGCTTGCGACACTCCTCTAGCACTGAAGACGCAAGAATCATAAAATTAAAATCAATGTTGAAAAAAGAATCAGGCACAATGTAGCCTCCTCGCAGACGTTTTTGTGTCAGTCCTTCCCAGTTCCCTTCCCACAAACGTCTGCTGGACCGAGCAGGACATTCCATTCCCATTGTTTTTCAAACATCATAAATAAGCCAATCACTGTAAAGCTTTTAAAGGCGG
>JAOEJH020166130.1:0-14471 GCA_025448215.2 Palythoa grandis
TAGAATAGAATTGCTTACAATGTGAGTGTTAGGTTGACGTGTTTGACTTGAAAATTAAGATTAGGCTTTTCCCAGTTAATGTGCATAGATTCCTCAGTTGAGGAAACATGTCTTGTAAATTAAAAAGTGTCGTAATTTTTCTCAGAACTGTTATCATTTTACTCTCTGAAAACCCCTAAAAAATACCAAATTGCCAATTTTGACCCCTAAAAAGTACGACTAGCATCCCTATCATACCAATATAG
Source organism: Palythoa grandis (assembly GCA_025448215.2). Lineage (NCBI taxonomy): Eukaryota > Metazoa > Cnidaria > Anthozoa > Zoantharia > Sphenopidae > Palythoa > Palythoa grandis. Next base: position 246 of record JAOEJH020166130.1, read on the forward strand.
GGAGTAGCCCCCCCGGGGGGATGGGGTGGGGGGGGGAGCTCAAGAATTCATATGGTACTGTTTATAGTGTTTCTGTTGTTATTTTTGCAAGCTCCTGCTACTTACAGTTATAGTTATTGTCTCATTTAGAATGTCCTTCCATGTTTGCTTTGGTTGAACTGTCACACAGCCGGCACTGCTGTTGAATCACTGATGCAGCTTGTAACTGTTGTGTCGTTAGCACTTAGCGAGAGCTACAACTGAACTAGTTTATGTTTCATTAGTACAGCAATAGTAATTGTAGTAGAAATAGCAGTGACCCGTTGTAGTAATAGTTGTACTATCAGTATTTAAATAAAAATAGAAGCATTTTCAACAAAATTAGCTATTTGCAAGTGTCTCTCTCGCTTCAATATGTATATACAAGAACGTATAAAGCAGTGTACCGATAACAATAGTGTCTCCTTTAGAGAGAAAAAACGGTGGAGGTGGGATAAAACCCTTTTCGGATTTTTTGTTTCTTTCCCTGAAAAGAATCCACAATTGACCCCTTTTTGGATTTTTGGGGGTTTTTTGCAGAAAAGAATCTGCGATTAATATTACTTTCGGATTTTTTTGTTTCTTCAGTCGCAAAAAAGAATCCGTGTAATCTCACGTAATAATCCCATTTTGTATTTTGCAAAAGAAATGCACCCTAATATTTCCGGACACCCAATAGTTCATGTTTCACATGAATACTTGCACTTAACTCTTAAACAGCAATTTTATTCTAAATACCATATAACTGTGCTTTTAATTTTCTTTATCCCTTTCAATCTGATGAAGGCTGTGAGATTACGCCGAAACGATGGGAAGACTTTGAAAACTCTTACATTTCTTTTTAAATCCACCTTTAATTTGAAAGACAATTCGTTGGCGTAGCTTTTATCCACCCGATGGCCAGACCAATCGTAGCAAAAAGTAAGTTTTTGATGAATCGGACCATGTGTTTTGTTTAGATCATTGACACAAATAGACTGCGCTACGAAGTTATCGATAACCTTACGCAACTGTCTGTTTCCAAGCGCGGTTACAAATGTTCCTCTTCTACAACCAAATATGGTAAAGATACCTGTTTGATTGCAGGTACAACGAAAACCACAGAGACGCTCATTTGCGTTACAGCTCCAAATTCTCCCTACAATTACCTTGCAAAATGCTTGTAGCGGCTCAACAAAAAGTTGGAACAGGGAGAAAGGTAGCCGTTGGAAAAAATGAATGCTTATATCATTGATCTATGATTCACCTACAAAATATCACGATCTTGAAACTTGTACAAATGATTTGCACTTATGCAAATTTCATCAAAATTCTTTTTCTTGGCATCTCGCGGCCTATAAAACTGTTCAAACAGAATTATTAAAAATTCATTGTTACAATCGCAACCATTAGCGCCTAGTTTTTCAAAGATGCAAAACAACGATTTGTTTCCTTTATATCTGAGAGTATAATTGAGTTGGTATTTAAAATGGTCGCTGACTCCGTCTCAAATTTCCAGGTGATGTTTTCCTGTACCTTGCCAGCGTACTCGTCCAATAGAAAAATAGCGAAAAGAGCTCGCGAAAAAGAAAGAAAACGATCCCTGCAAAAAGGTAGAGATCGATATAATATTGTCAAAGGAGTTGGAACTATGCCTGATGGGATTTCATTTGAAAGCCTGCACAAGAAAAAACACTATCTGAGAGCAAGGGATAATTTTCTCATCTTGGAAGCATACGAGGACTCAGATGAGTTTAGTAAGTTATCGCTATTTGTATTTGATTTCCTCGGAGAGCTGTTTACAGATGTATTGATTGACGATAGGTAGAGAGGATTTAATTCCATAACGCTTAATTTCAACTGCTATCTAAAAGCAAAACCGAACGTTTCATCTAGCGTCAAAGTATAATAACAAAAACTGGTTTTAAAACAATATTATTTTCATTAGGAAGCTTTCTTGAGCAAACCCGTACAATGGGATGGTTCATCGGAGATTTAAAATCTAAATACAAAAGAAAAATGCTTGGGAAAAACAAAAGAAAAGTCATTGGTGTTAATGTTATATTTGGAAATTGAAAGTTGTTAATGTTCTGAGGCTCTCACAAATATCAGAGACATTTTATACATTCATTCAGTTATTCTTTTCAAAATATGGCGAATGTATGTTTACAGGAGCCAATATTTATGAATAGGATTGAGATCTTGAAAGTCGTACAAAGAAACTAAAACCTTAAGTGCTTTGCCCCGTTTATGTTTTTCCTCCATATTATAAAATTACATTAAATCTTACAAAACAAGGATTAAGTAAAGTAAACTAATGACTGGAATTCTTTTATCCTAGCCAGTGTCTTGACTTAACTTTCAATCAAACAAGATTTATGAAGCCTTTTAAAAAACAAAATTTTATTAAGTCTGAAAAATATTATTTTTATTCTTTGTATTGGGTAAGCTGAGTTGAAACATTTCAGAAACATCTTTGTGTATATAAACAGCGAGTGCTTCCCAAATGTTAAACGTGAAACTAACCAATGAATGTATGAAGAATGTAACTTAACATTTAACCTGTGTAGTTTCCGGTGGTCTACAGAGCCCTTCGCTATTCATGAATTTAAGTTTCATTGCAATCACCGAGTTATATATTTTAATCCATTTGTCTAATGTCTTCAATCAATTATTAATTATGGTTGTCTAATAAGAAGGGATCGTTTTCTCTACCTCTACAAAGCGAGAAACAAAACTTACTTCAGATGCACAAAAATTTATCAGAAGTATGAATAAGCTCATAATTTTTATAGCGACGACAAAGATTTTCCATTTTTAAATAAAAACGCCAACATCACCACGGATTGTGGGCATGACCTCTCCTTAACTTTTGTTCCAATTAACTCCAAGAGTCCTCGAGCTGTTTATTTATAATCTGACCTCTCGAGGTTTAGTTTTTTCATAGCCTCTGGCTTGATATATTCATTGGCGTCTTTACGTTGTAGGGAAAGAGAGCACATTTCTTCCCCTTCAAGATATGTGGTTCACCGGGTACTTTGCTTTTGAATCCATCATTGAACCAGCCCATTTCATCAGGCGTTGTGGTGAGCAGCTGATCTTACAAAAGTATGAAAATTCGACTTTCTTCAAAGAGGATGCAAGCTTTCGAATGTCGAAAAAAGTTTGTGTAGGTAAGATGCTTCCATTTAGGAAATGGAAAGTAAACATCATCGCCGTTGTCTTATCGGACGAATTTTTGCTGTAATATCAGCTTTGTGGTTTTAATTATAATTTTGTATATTATAATAATAATGTTTTTTATTACTTATATGAATAAATTAACATTTTGTTCCGAATAGTCGCTAAATTACTAAAATGTTGTAAAACAAAACTTTTTCTTTATCTACCATGTGATGATAATAACATGTGTAGTCCAATAAAATCATGGACTACAGGATACGTTTTTTCTCGGTAGAATTTTTTTTCAATATATTTATTTTTTTCTTTTACAGACTATACTACTTTACATCTTATCTATTGTATACACTGCTAGGTCTATTTTCTCATAACTGAATTTGTTCTATTTACATACCGAACATACAGAATCGAGTGTGTATATATACAAATTACAAGTGAACAGTAGCATTTACCACGGTATCTCGAGGGGGGAAATTATTGAATATCTAATTTATCCTATGCCTTCACGTCAGAAATTATTCAGAAAATATAAACGTATCCATGCTCAGGAAATGTAATACAGACTGTCCAACCATCCCGATTTGGTCCGGATTATCCAAATTTTGATTGAAAATCCCTAATCCTGACTATCATACGATCGGAATAGAAAAAATCCCGATTTTGACATCCATTGTAATATTTTTGTAAAATTGTCAAAATAATTACATTACAAGGAAACAAAAGAAACTATACTTCACTCTGATATCCTGTTAACATAAAAAACGATCAATTTACCGAAGAGGTTTGACAGAAATCGTTGTCCAAGAACACTATAGAAATGGCGTTTCCGAGGCTTAAAATTTCCAAATTTTCTGGTGGAATATGCAACAAGAGAGGCTCGCGCCTTCGGCACTTAAAAACGTCTCCCGAGTTTTCCTTCTTCGAAGATTGGACAGCCTGGTAACTTGGTGCGTCTTCTCACAAAAGTTCAAACGTTATTTGTAAATTGCTCAAAATGCCAGTGAAAAACTTTTTCAAAATTTTTGCAAACTTTCTGAAAATCGGTGGACGTCAAACTTGAGAAAATATATATAAATATATATAACAAAGATTGGACATATTTGGTCTGTTGGCTTTTTTAGAGTAAAGAGCGGAGTTCAAGCGGCTGAATACGGCCCGTTGAATACACGAGACATACACAACGGCTTTCCAGCCCTCTGTATTCTTTACGGCATGCATGGGATAAAACAGAAGATGACGTTTCAGACTTTTAGATTGAAATAAAGAAAGATAGAATATAGAAATGTAATGAATTTAGTTTAAAAAACAAGCCATTGTAACCTCTGTATATAAATCATATCTCTAAAGATTAACGTACACTTAACCACGTAGAAAAGCATAAGACATTATTGGATATTAAGACCAAATGAAAGCAAAATGCTTAATTAAAAGATTGAAGTTTTGAGGAGTTTCTTGAAAGGTTTTGTCGAGCTTGCACTACGTAGTTTGTAGTCGAAGCAGCGTACAAAAAATATTAATGCATCCCTGTTAATAAGCAATCGTGTTCTTTGCCATGGGCGTTTAAGTAGAATCTGTTTAGATTGTCTTGCTTGTATAAGAATCCCATCACGAGAAGCGTCGATCTTCCCTTGTTCACCTTGTTCCCAACAGAATAGTAGATGAGAATGTTTTTAGCTTTCGATTTCCGGAAATAGGACAATCCTTTCTATCCATTCAATCAGAGGGTGTGACGTCACCTTACTTGCATGCAAACAATTGAAATTCACGGGAAAGACGTTCTTTAAACACGACCCCTTCTGCTACTGTGATGGGAGCTTAGTTCATGTGACTCCTGATTGTATATGGTTAAAAACTTAGATTTTCATCCCATTTTGATGATCCTAACCTCCTAATTCACGAAGCAACAATAAAAAAATAGTTTTCTCTTAAAATGTTTATATTGGGGCTTGCTTCTCTACCAACAGCTTGCGTACGGGTCGGTTCACGTGTTTGGACGAAAACCGAGAAAGGAATTTTCCACCACGGAAATGTGGTTGCTATTGACGACGATGTCCACATTAAACTCGACAACGGTAAAAAAATCAAGCACAACAAGACAGAGTCCGAGGCAATCGTAGCGGACGTCTTACCCCATCCTCTAGAAATAGAGGTTGGTGCACGTGTACTGGCGCGATGGTATGGCAGACAGGAGAGTTACTACCCTGGTATAGTGATAGGAGTGAAAAGAAGCTACTTTGATATCAAGTTCGATGATGGCGACAAAGGATGCAACGAACTTAGTGAAATACGAATGATGCGACCTCCAGAAATCCAAGGTGAGAGAAACAGCTGTAACAACAACAACAACAACAACAACAAATCGTTTATCTCCACAATCTTTACGGTATATTACAAATCAATTAAATTTTAAAGTAAACAGAATTATGGTGGTTGGACACCCGAAATAACTATAAAAAAGCTAATCTAGTTGGGTGCCCAATCCATTTTAGGTAAATAATTAGGTATCAGGAAAGTGGATCAAAGATTAAAAACAAAGAAAAGAAGGCACGTAAGGAAAAAAAAGAAATAATTATAATAAACAAAGTTCTACAATTATATACAATTTTAAATTGTACAATTCTACAATTATATAGAATTCTAAATGAGTTTAACTTTGCTCTGTTGTTCAGTCGGCCTAAGTACGTTGAGGTTTTATAATGAGAGCTTTCTTCATTAACAGAAGATTTAGGAGACTGAACTAAACACATTGCATCAGATCATATCCCCATAACATAACAAAACACACCACATCATTTCATATTATATCAAATCGTAACTATACCATACAATACTTAGCCATATCACATCGTACCATATCATATCATATCATATCATATCATATCATATCATATCATATATCAGATCAGATCAGATCATATCGTATCAGATCAGATCATATATCATTTGATGCCACACCACAAGATATAAACGTTACTGCAGTACGTCAAAACTTGGACAAGTTGCTTGAAAATGTTTGTTTTGGAGGTAAATTTCAAGTTTATTAATATATAAAATGTTTTAATCAAATTTCCTTCACTTGTGATGATCTACTGCGCAGAGACGAAAGGAATTCCCCGTTGGTCCTCACTAGATGGATTGCCTCGAGTGGGAGGAGTTTGCATAGATTCTAATGATCTAGAAACGACAACCACATCAGACTGCCAAGAAACAATTAATGGTCACGCTTCCGGTTATGAAACGGGCTCATTGCGGGACTCGCCCGTGGACAGCGGTCGTTCAGACCAAACGGACGATTTACCGCTTCCTCCCCCTGAGGTTTTATTAGATCACTGCGATGATGAAGACTTTGGATATGAAAACCATTATCAATACAATGAATATAGTAATCATCTTTCTCCCGGATATTTACCTCACGATGAAGAAGTAACTGTTGAACGACAAGCAAGTCAGTTCAGCGGAAGTTCTTATGATAGTGGTTACCATGGACACGGGCCCTCCAATAGCGTGGATTCGAGACAAAGGCGCTCTGGATTATGGGCTTTGCATCATGGTAAGTACATCATCTAGGGTAATTGTGTAAAGAAGTCTAGATAAATAGTCATGTTGATTTGTTTTCTTTCAAATTTTAGCCAATGAAGTCAATGTTTGAAACAATATCTCAATTAGCACCTTTCTGCAGTTTAGGATACCTTTTATTTCCCTACTTTTTACTCGGGCCATTAGTTAAACAGACGGTGGCGTGGTTGGTGCAGTGGTAAGATCTCTTACTTCCAGCCACAAGGTCTTGTTTTCAAATCTCAAATCTGCCAAGCATTGAACATTATTTTGTGACCTTCTTTCCGCCAAAGTTGACTCATCTTTCCATCCTTAGGAGGTCGGTAAAATGAGTACTAGCTTCTGCTGGGGGCTAACCTGCGATGGATTAGTGTCCAGTCCAGGGAAGTTGATGACTCTCATCCACTTAACACTACAGAAACCGTAGATAAGGTCCGGCTCCAATGAGCCACTTCGGCTCGTAAAAGGATTTAACTTTATCTTTAGCTTACTCATGGTTGCTTCAAAGAAATTCGATTTGCTGTGTTCTAGATAATTTCTAATTTAAGGGTTTATTGAAATTCACATACATTTCATGCCAATTTCCTTTTTACTCGAAAAGTGGAACTGCATGTGCTCATTAAAAGTCAAGCATCGGGGGGGTGGGGGGAATAATTTTATGCAGCTGGTCCAAAGATTTGATGACAAGCTAAAAGTTAGTTAAACATCCTAGGTGAAGATCAGTATAGGAAAATCACTTGTCAGATCTTTTTTGAGTTTCAGTTGAAAAAGTAGGAATAAATGGATATCTTTAAACAAGGTAGTGGAATGGTGGGCGTTTTTTCGAGTGGGTGCTTATTTAAGGAAATACGGTGTTGACCCTTATAAAAATAAAACGTACTCGTTTGTGAAGTTTCTCAGCTCGACATCGAGCAGAAACTAAAGCAAACCTTCATCAAAAGAATTTGTTTGTGAGGTCTTTAGTAAATCACACGGGAAGGTTTCACACGCCCACAGTTGAAAGACCCAATTAAAACAGAACCACTAATAAAGACCACCTATAAGTTCGCTAACCTCACGAGTATTTACGCGCATACATTTCCATAGGGGAAAAAGCTTTTCTCAAAATAGATGTACTCGGGAAAGGGTTGACTCAAGGAATTAGAGGAGATAGAGGCTCCCCTTGATGAGCTTCTGTTTACGCTTCGTTCCCCACAAACAACAACAGGGAAATTGAGATTACAAAATGGTAACGCTTATGCCTTCAATAAGCCCGAGATCGAATCTTGGACTCGTATGTGGCCTTAGATTTGTCAATCTCTATTTGACTCCCAGAGCTTTTGTCCTGGTATTTCGAGATTGTCTCCCACTTTTATATTACAGTTGGAAACGAGGCTCAACAGCCTCGGTTTCAAGTTATCACCGATTGAAAATAGAGCGTATTCAGTAGAAACGGATAGATGTAAAGACGTTTCAGAAATCGGTGGCCACATTCACTCCTGCAAAGTCCATAAAAAAAGTACCTTAAGCAACTGGCACATGGCATTTCACGAGGCCAAAACAAAACAAAGAGAAATTTAAGTTTGCAAAATATGGTTCATTGTAAGCCTGTAAATTCGTAATTATGATAATGCGACACGCAGCTTTGTGCTTCCACGAAAAATTTGTCATTGTTCATTTGCCTAAAAAACCATCGTAGTTTCTGCAACAGCATGGCTAAAACCGATTAGTCTTTTGCATTTTAAAAACTACTTTACTGCTCTTTCACCCTCTCATTCTCTATTTCTATAAATGCCTCTCTCTCCTCTTAGCTCCATTTTGCATCACTTTATATATACCTCTCTCTCCTCTTAGTTCCATTGTGTTTCACAACTTTATCGTAAATCTCTGACTTTGCGGTAACATTTGCTTTTTGTTTTGACTTTAGCAAACTGTTTTTGCTCGCATCCTCATAACGCTTGGCATCTTTTGTCACAATTGTTAATGTGAAAAATAAATCTGCGCAAAGGAAATTTTAAAGCTAAAGATTTCGTTGCTGTTCTTTGCGCATGTGCAGAGTCAATAATATTTTTTGTGTAGTTTTATTCGTTCTTTAGATATCCTAACAATTAACCAAAAAATGCACTTTGTAGTTGTACTAAAACCTTAGCTGTTCAATAATACACTCTTTTACCAGTTTACCCGCCGAATTCTCTTTTCTCCTTTCACTTAGCAGGTACTCTGTATCAAATGTTCTCTTGTGCTATTGTTCTATCATTGTCCAGATAGTCACGTGGTCACTGTCGAAGGCTCAACTGAACGTGATCCACCTCAGTTTTTATCGCCTCACACTTGTGCGTCTAGCCCTAACATTTCAGCGCTCTGTGACGTGGTACGCGACCCTAGCGAGGCAAGTGTGAGAAGTCATTCTAGCCTGGACAGCGGTTATCAGGGATGCAGCCGCCATAACAACCAATCACATGCCAAGACCGTGGCGTCAGCATGTAAGTGCTGCCTCTACTGCCTTTAGTCCAATCAGGTTGTTACGGTGTTTCAGGGTGTTCAGATTAGGTGTTCAGACGCATGCTGTAGGTTGAGTCTCTCTCTCTCTCTCTCTCTGGCTTCAGATATTACGTTTGCATGGCGTTCATTCGTTTCAACGTAATCTGCAAGACATTTATTTGACACCAATGTTGACGAATGCTTTTCCTATTAATGAATTACAACCTGCATGCCTAGAATTTAGTACTGCATGCTAAATAACTTTTATATATTCTACTTTAATATGCATGTTCTTTAATTTGTACTGAACTGCTGTTTATACTTTTGTTGGTCTTAAGTCATATGTATTGTGTGTTGATATCAATCACTGTTTTGTTCAAACTTCCTTGCAGTACTACTTCTTTTAACTTCTGCTTAATTTCTCTTTGTCTTTTTCTCTTTTCACGTTTTTTAATCTATTCCAAATCTCCACTCTTGAATGTATCTTTGACTGCTACGAAAGACTCGGCTTACAATCTCATAAGGCCGCAAAGCGCAACATCGATTTTTTATTCAGATATAATTCCACTGTTAATTCACTTTACTGGTACCTTCTAATTCTATCCTACACAGTCATTTTGATTTCTTTTTTTAAAAACAGTCTTAAGCTTAAACAGAGTTCTTTATCTTTCTTTGTCTCGTCCATGTCTTTTCTTCCTTCAAATGCGTTTTCTAACACTGCGCACTAAAGGACAATTTGAAACTAACTACTTTTTTGTATCTGCCTTGAAAACTAAAGCAATAATTAAAAGTTCTTTTAAAAATATTAAAGTAAAAACAGGTTAAGCGACGTTAAGCGAACCTGCTTGTGTGGTGCACAAACTTAACTACGACAGCGGACACTCTGCAGAATGACATGTTGTAACACAACCGCTGACCATGTCAAGACTCGAACCCGGAGAAACGTAAACAAATTTAGCCTAGATTCGTGACGTCATAGCGTGACTTCTATTCAAATTAAAAAGACGGAACTTTAGCCAATTATAACTCATGCACTATCACATATATTTTCTTATCACATTTAGAAAACAAAACATCAGCCAATTTGAGCACACGTACTATCACACCTATATTCTATTCTAATTTAGAATATGAAAAATCAGCCAATTAGAGCGCGCGTACTATTGCATCTACCGTATTTGTTCGAATAAGCGTTCTGGGCGCTTTTCAAATTCTTGGGCCACAAGAGTGGGCGCTCGAGGTTTGGAGTTTATAAAGTTTTCACCATTTTTCGTACGGGTTAAGTTCATTTTGCTTCAACAAAATAAAAAAATATTAAAACGTGAAAAGATATATCAGAGCAGAATCTGAACCGCTCATTGAAAAAATTTCTGCAAAGTACTGAGAAAACTTGGTCTGCAAGGAAGATTTTCAGCGAAGCTGGGTGCTTATTCGAATAAATACAGTGTTTTCTAACATCTCATATTCAACGCTCGCACATGGAATAATTGTGAACTATATCTTTTTTTGTTACTTTTCTGCTCCAAGCTCATTTCTAAGTTACAGAGGTTTGGGAGCTGTTAACTACGAATTGATTGGTCCACTTACCAAGATCTTGATTGGTCACAGCTCGCGAATTGACTTAACCAAATCGTTAGATCTTGATAGGTCACTGCTCACCAAAAATATTGGGGCCTCGACTGAAGACATAACCAAATCGTTAATCGGGTGTATAATTGTAGAAAGAGGTCTATTGTAATGATATCCATGGCAACGAAAGACGGAGGTTAGGAATTGAAGATAATACATTTTCTCGCTCACAAGATATCACGTGATTTATTTCATTCCGAGCACGCAAAAAGTTTCCCTCTATTGTATCAACTGAGATAAACGAGAGTTAACTATAATCTGTATTGACCAAACAGATGAATAGCACTTTTCGCGCGTGCTAATTCATTATCCTGCTTTTTTCTCTTCGGTTACTCATGTGTGACGCACTTAAAATAAATGGACATACAGAATAATTGTCGCGAGGCCTTCTTTTCGCTCAATTTTTTTCTGAAGAGATAGAAATAATTTAATTCACCTATTTGGTTAATACTAATACAGCTTGCGGCTCAATAAATATTCACCATTTGCCAACTCCACTTTACAGGATAATTGTTAATTATACATAGTTATTATTATCATTATTAATTTGCCGAAACAAATCTATCCTAGAACTTGGATAAGTAGATTTTGCGGAGTTTGTGTTTAACAAGTTGCCATGCATGTCTGTCAGGTGCCAGCAAGTCAAATCACAGTCACAGGAGTTTTGATGGAGCTTATGATCATTTTCATCGTTTCCACGCTGATAAAACTCATGATCATGCCCATTATGGTGGAAAATTGAGTTATGAAATGCAAAGATGGCGTAGCAATTCGGCCAGCAATAGACAATATCAAGGAGGTGAGAATTATAATGAACACGACCGGCTCATTCCCAGGTCTAAAAAGGAACTAACAAATAGTCATGAAGGACGGTGGGAGACTGGAGCAGAACTGACGCGGGGATCAAGTCTTGAGGATAAGGAAACAAAAACACGGACTGAAGAATTCTGTAAATTGAAAATTGGTAAGGATACATGTATTTGGTGAATTCATGCTTGTCGCGAGTTTAGCTAAGTTTTAGTTTTCTTCATGTAAACCTTTACAAATCGTTTCAACCGCTCTCTGTTTCATCTCAAAGTATTTCTCATATGTCAGTGTCAGTGTCAGTGTCAGTGTCAGTGTCAGTACCTTGTTGCATATGTGGTGTCGTTATATGTCGATCTTATTTTTCCTTGAACATGAAAAAAAGTTTCGTGAACGTAGTCTTACGCACTATTTGTCCCAAACGATAATTGCGGGAATCAACCAGGGGCCCCGGCGTTACTTGCAGCATTCATCTTCCCATGTTCATCTTGACTCCAACACAGTATACATAGTAGACAAAGGCAGGAGCCCATTACTAGGAGCGTTCATTTTCCACTCTTAACCTTGACCCCAACACAGTAGTAGACAAAGGCAGGAGCCCATTACTAGGAGTGTTCATCTTCGCCTATTCTCCTTGATCCCAACACAGTAGTAGACAAAGCCAGAAGCCCATTACTAGGAGTGTTCATCTTCGCCTATTCACCTTGATCCTAACACAGTAGTAGACAAAGCCAGGAACCCATTACTAGGAGCGTTCATCTTCCTCTATTAACCTTGACCCCAACACAGCAGTAGACAAAGCCAGAAGCCCATTACTAGGACCGTTCGTCTTCCTCTATTCACCTTGACCCCAACACAGTAGAAAACAAAGGCAGAAACCCATTACTAGGAGCGTTCATCTTCCCCTATTAACCTTGACCCCAACACAGTAGTAGACAAAGCCAGAAGCCCATTACTAGGAGTGTTCATCTTCGCCTATTCACCTTGATCCTAACACAGTAGTAGACAAAGCCAGGAACCCATTACTAGGAGCGTTCATCTTCCTCTATTAACCTTGACCCCAACACAGCAGTAGACAAAGCCAGAAGCCCATTACTAGGACCGTTCGTCTTCCTCTATTCACCTTGACCCCAACACAGTAGAAAACAAAGGCAGAAACCCATTACTAGGAGCGTTCATCTTCCCCTATTAACCTTGACCCCAACACAGTAGAAAACAAAGGCAGGAACCCATTGCTAGGCGTGTTCATCTTCCCCTATTCACCTTGATCCCAGCACAGTAGTAGACAAAGCCAGAAGCCCATTACTAGGACTGTTCGTCTTCCCCTATTCACCTTGACCCTAACGGCTACGATATAACCACGATAAAGAGGCTTTTATTGAAACATTTTAAGGTTGTAATACACGTAAGCACTTTTTAAAACGTAACAAAAAAAGCTGTTACTAGTTACCACCTATAAATAAAGTGTTACGCGGCATCTTTAATTATCTGTTCATAAAAAAAGCAATGGAAATTTCAAAAAATGGATTGCTCCGCTAACCAAGGTCAAATTTTATTAATCGCGGAACATCTTAAAAAACTTAACGAAAATTCGTTTAAATACATCTAAATATTCTTTTTTGCTTTCATAGGTGCGGAAACTGTCCTTTAGCAAGTAGTCTCTGCCGTGCCTCATTCACCGATCAGCAATCTGCACCTCTTTATGGAAGTCTAGAAATGAGCCAGAAATGAGCTTTTATACATGACGTCATATGTGGGTGCTGCCATCACCAGCTGGGCTGGGTTATTCAAAAGTGGGTTAACTTAACCCTGGTTCAAGCCAAAACTCAGGCAGCAATTTCTTCGCCAAAGAAATGTTTACCCTGCATAATAAGTAATATTCAGATTTTCCAACGAAACAAAATGTTAGTCCCACAATTACAGTCCAAATGAGTCATTACAAGAGTTTGAATTTAACTCTGGGTTAGTGCTTTTGAACAACTGGGCCCTGCGGCAACCTCGTTCCCAGGACACCTCCCTTGGCTTCTGGGCTGGGGAGAAGCCAAGAGAGATGTCCTGGGAACGAGGTTGGGCCCTGAGGGTCAAGCGATGTCAAATTCGTTAAGCTTTCGTGAAGGAAATATTTCTCCACAAAAAGTTAAGGTTCCGGCCATAAAGATAAAAGCGCGTCCACACGTATGCGTTTTCAAAACGTTCCGTTTTCTTATGAACGGAACAAAAGACTTTCTTTCGCACTGGCGGGCCACGTGTAAGTGTTAAATGTGTGTGATATGTTAAACACACTTTCCGCGAAGCGTTTTTAAAAGTGAAAATTTACCCTATTTTACTGTTTCATATGATTGTATGTCTGGTTAACTTTTGTCACAAACTTGCTTTGCGTTTTTTTGACGATGTCCTTTGAAAAACTGCACGTATAGAGCCAAAAGTTTTGTATAATGTTTCGCTTGACAAACTTTTATTACTTGATAAACGTAAATTTTTTATTTAATTCTTACTTATCTTGAATATGTTTATGTTTTGCGTCATATAGAGCATTTTCACCTGACGTCATAGCGGCCATGTTGGTGTTCCTTGAACAAAAGAATTTTGATGATTTCTTTT
>JAOEJH020166839.1:0-12476 GCA_025448215.2 Palythoa grandis
TTTGTAGACTTCTCTTTTAAATTTTGAATGAGCTCGTCACTGCACTCGGCAAACGTGGCCGCCATTTTGTTTACAACCAGTGCAATTACATGTAAATTACATGTAATTGCACTGCTTTAATTTGTAATTGCACTGTTTGGGATTTATAGAGAGGCTCTCAACCAATCAGATTGCGGTAATTTTTCTACGCATATTATTGAGAGTAAAAACATGGCAAGGTCTGCACTAATGCTTGATCGCAACGAAGAATTTGCTCTCACAGCATCGATGTCACACCAGTTTTTAACTACAGATGATTTTAACCAAATTAAAATGCTGTTACAACATTGTCACCTGCTACACGTCATAGATAACTAAGAATTGAACAGTAAATGGTTTGAACCCAGGAGTAATAGTATTCATGATGAATACTTGCCCCTGAAGATGACCTTTGAACAGGTTGACGAAACGTCAGTCCCTACCACCGACAACAGTCCTTCTCAGCACTACACTAACCCGTACGATCTCACTATACGATCGAACTAAGCATTCATAGCTAAGTACTAGATGAAAAAATATCCCTGGAAAAATCACTGAAAAAAGGCAAAAAGTCAATTGATTTTCGGCCAAAAACTCGCAACACAAAATTTTATTATCATAAAACTCTTTTCAACATAAATGGCGTCCTTTTCAGTTGGGGACAAGTTAAGAAGTGCCGAAAAAATCTCCACAAGGCACATAATTTAAACTTAAGTTTCATGAGGACCAAATTGTTGAAAAGGGCACTTCAGAATTCGATCAAATGAAATAAAAACTCGACTTCAGTAGACACTTAAAGCTTTTTAATACTTCAAGCATAGATTATGGTAATTCTAAGACCTTTTCAAGGCAACACAACACAATAACGGCGATCACAAGTAAATTTAAGACTTATCTAATTGAAATTATTAAAAACATAAAACTGTCGTATGAGACTGTACCATTTTTCTCCTGTTGAAAGGTCCTTGATAGTAACTCGTTCTAGATACCATGAAGGGCAGTTCCCACTTCCATCATGCCAAATATGGATCTTCCACACAGGGCCTAAAGATCTCGGCGTGCTGTAGAAAAAAACGACTGTACTAGAAATACAGTAAGCAACTAGTAAGGGGTTTGAATGACAGATTAGGAGCCTTTGTCTTTTAATGACCAACAGTTTAATATGCTTCAGATAACGCACTGCTTCACTTGAAATAGAACACAGCGTATTCAAACATAACAAAAATGATTTCCTCAACCCATTTTTACATTATACATGCATAAACAGTTCGTCAAATTGTAAGAGAAATTAGGTCAAAGGCAGCAGGTCAGAACCTCAATAATAATTTTTTTTGAGTTTATAAGTTCCTGAATTCAAATATTCCTAACAAAATTGTAAACACGGAAATTAAGTGTTTAATGCATTTATCCAAATTTATAATAGAAATTCCCTGGGTTTAGTCAGGCTCAGCAACATTAGTCACTTTGGTGAAACACCCACTCACCCAAAACCGCTGAAACATTCAATGGCGGCTTCAGCTTTTTAGACACATTTTTACATTATACATGCATAAACAGTTCGTCAAATTGTAAGAGAATTTAGGTCAAAGGCAGCAAGTCAGAACCTCAAAATAAGTTCTTGAGTTTATAAGTTCCTGAATTCAAATATTCCTAACAAAATTGGAAACACGGAAATTAAGTGTTTAATGCATTTATCCAAATTTATAATTGAATTCCCTGGATTTAGTCAGGCTCAGCAACATTAGTCACTTTGGTGAAACACCCATACAGTCACCCAAAACCGCTAAAACATTCAATGGCGGCTTCAGCTTTTTAGACACATTTTGTATGGCATGACATGGCGGTGGACTTGGCTCCCTGTTTGTACAGGTAATCACACGAGCCCGTAGGGCAAACACAATTTGAGCTTTCTGAAAAACACACGAGTGTAAATCATTTCCAAATTGAACGAGAAAAGTCGTGTGATTACTTTTAATATACATAACAAAATTACAGAGCAGGTTCTGCTTTGGACGCCGGCAGTTTTGCAACTTTCTCCTTCAAGTATCACGCCACCAAAATAAAACATTTGATTGGTTTTTACCAGACTCTAGTGTTTATAAGCATTGCTCTTAAACAATCAGAACAGAGTAATTTTGTTATGAATATTATTACGAGAGCTAAGGCACCCTAAATTTCGCCAGAGCTTTTTGTTTAAAGACAGCTTTGCTTGCATGGTAACAGGATCCTTCACACTAAATTCAGCAAGTCCAAGTTTATGTTGTGTCTTTTGTCTGTAATCAAATTAGCCTCTCCAGCCTCGTTCTTGAGTTAGAAAACCAAGAGAATCTATTACCCCAAACGAGGCGAGGAAGGCTAAGTGGAATAAAGACAAAAGAATATTAAAATCGCCGCAAGCTATGAAAAAGTTGTATTGCAAACTGCTACAAGATGTCCAACGAAATATCATACCTTAGAATGAACACGTCTTTGGAACTTCTGCCAAACAGAGACTGAGATTCATTATTCAACTCAATTGGATCCAGTGTGTAGTCTTCACCATAAACCGTCAAGTAAACCTGGACAATAAGTTATATGATCTTAAAACACAGATAGATATACTGTCCTTTTAGTTTTTTATTCCATTTTACTTACTTATGCTCTCCACGAAAATAAGACACTTTCTAATTTAAAATAGCCGCTAGCTTTCATTTTATACAGTGCAAACCTATATACTTCGAGTTGTACTTCTGACTATTCAACTTCGAAACTTCGAAGCGAGGCAAGCTTTACTCAAAACGAACGCAATTTCTGTTGTCTGTGGTAACAGGCCCTTTGCAGGATGAGGTCACATGGTACAAAATACGCCATACTGGAACGCAAAAGAATGTGTAAGACTCCAAAAAAATGACAATTAACTAAAAAAAGTGTAATTTTTTCTTTGTTTTACATTTCCCAGTGAAACTTTTGCGTCCCAGTATGGCGTACTTTGTACCATTTGACCTTATCCTGCAAAGGGCCTATTGTGAAAGTGAAGCTGCTCTATTCCTTTTGACAAAAATGAAGTTCAACAAGCTGTTTCTAATTTGAAACTGACCACGAAACAACTGAAAGTAAAACCAAAAAGAGGCTATAATAACAACATTTTTTACGTGTTACGGAATTGAGTAATGAGATTATGAACATAATACCTTAGCAGTGGTTCCTGAACCAAACCAATGACCAGTGTTAACGGTAACATGGTACCTGACAGACCAAATGTAATCAAGCTGTGGTAATACAGACTCTCGTGCATGGAGACATGAGTTAGTAATGTTATATTGTTTCTTTGGGTTAACATTTCAGTAGAAATGCGTCATTGTATCAGTCACCACTGAATTTCGGGCTCCACTCACTTAGACTTTATACTGATTATTAATGTTTTAAAAGTTTGTGTTTATGTATAACAACACGCACAGCTTAATGGTCACATCGACTCTAGACACTTATGTTCAAGACTATTTCAAATCGTTCTGTGGCTTACATAGTATATACCGCTTTAAGGGGAGGCCAAACAGTACTAAATTATTCAATTGTGTCTTAACCTAGTACTCGCTATGATATGAAAGGAATATTTAGTAGTCTCAATCTTGTTTTTCTCAGAAGAAAAAAAAATTCTAAGTCCTTAAGGAAGAGCTTCCCCTTTGCCGCCATTTTTGTCAAATTTCGGCACATTTTGGCTCATATCTCAGTGAATACTTGGAAATTTCCAATTCCCCATCATACGGACATAGATCGGTAAATGAGAAGAACTCATGGGGGGAGGGGATAATGCTTAAAACATTGTTTTTTTAGAGCAATTGGAGTTTTAATGAATTTTAGAATGCTTGAAAATTTTTTTTGGAATTAATAGTTAATGGATGGATACCAAACCGTAAGCTAACCAAAGCTACACCTTACATCTATTGGGAGCCACGGTTTGGCATTTGTCTTCAAACCTTTTCCTTTCCAAACTCTCCTTCACATATCACTGCCAATTGCTGAAATGAAGGGATAAGCTCCCCCTTAACGGGAATAGAGCGAATGACCCTCACATTACCGGTCAGATGCTCTATACCCATTGAGCTATGGAAACTCACGTGGGGAATGGATTACTGAACTTGGTTCGAGGAGATGACTGTTCTAGTTTCTGGCAATCAATATCTTTGTCTTAATAATTATACTTCTATCAAAGGTATAATAAAATACTACTACTACTTCAATTACATTAATTTAGTATTTATTAAAGATATTAACAATATGATATCGATATTGATATTGACGGAAGAGATGAGAGAATACCTTTTAACACGGGTCCATTTTCCTGGCCGATGAATGGAAAATATAACGCCAAACTGAAATCCTACCTAAGTTAAACTATTACTAAACTAATACCCACTTCTGCGTGCAATTCACTAACGGATGGTCTTCCAGAAACACAACATTATGCTTTCTTTTATCAATCCTGTCGTTCCGAAGACAAAAGATCAGCAAGATGAGGTACAAGGCAAAAACTGCCACCACCACCGCAAGGCACACTGGGTTGCTCTGCAAACTACAAAAACATCAAGTTAGAGGATAATGTAACTCCAAATACATAATACCAAGCTTGTGTAATTTTCTAAGATACCGTTGTAGTTGACCCTCTCTCAATAAAGTAGGATCTTCCTTGAGAGGAGAAAATTTGGAGCGATCAGAGATCAGTTTCAACATGCGCTTATCATAGTCATCTTGATCAAGGATAACCACCCCATTGCCTTTGTCCGCCGGTTTCAAGATGACAATGTTGTTAATCTTATCCTCGATCGAGATGACTATGATAAATACATAATACCAATGTAAAAATATTTACTAGCCTCCTCCGCAGTCGTTATTCGGTCTTGCTCCGTCAGCCAACTAACGTCTGCTTACTTGAGCAGAATATTCCCTTCCCTTTGTTTTCGGCAACCAATAAAAACATGGATTACTGCTAACGGTTCAGTGTTGAAACAAGCAATGTCTGGGAACAGGTTTCTAGAATATCGAAGACTTTCTGTAATAGGTAAATTAGGTGAAAGAAATATTCTAATAAGAAGTGATTTCTTAATACATTTGACTATATAAAGCTGCGATAAAATCGTTTTAAAAAAGTTTTACAAAGTTAAAAATTTGAAAAAAATCTGACGACGTTTTGACGTTTTCAAACACCATTATAAGTTAAAAATAAAGTGTAATGGAGTTCTATAAATATAAATCTAAACAAAAACTCATTAATTAATACGTAAAATGTGTGACATTTTAAACAAAGAGTTTAGCACTAATAGAGTCACTCTGCTTGTGACTATTCTGCTCATGTAAGCAGACGTTATTTGAAAGGTGGAGCAAGACTAATAACGGTTTAGAAGGAGGATATCTAAAGTCTAATCTTCGCGGGTCACGAGTAAGCTGTTGGAATTACCCGATACTTATAGTTTTACATGGAAATTTGTTTTAACTGTTTTTCAAACATTCTTGTTTTTAGTTCGCCGATACCTCGTTCTAACGCATTTCTGAGCATTTTTTCTCTCTAATTAATTAACGTAACATTTAAAGAGATAACTTCAAAAGAAAGATAGTGGGATAACAAACATTCGTTTTGGAAGCGTAACATGTAACAAACATAACGTAGCTTAACATCTTTTATAATAAACACAAAATTTCCGTATATTTCTTCATTTACGTTAGTCCAGAGCAACAAAACTGATGCAAACTTACCGTATCTTTCAAGAAAACAGACATACCAGACAGGGCTTCTCTTATTAAGACCTGCATCGATGCTATTGTTTAATGATTTCGAAGATTTTAAGTTCTTACCTTGTAAAGTTTTTGAGATCGGCAATTTCGAGTGTGTTAACAGCAAACATGACTCCTCCGCTGAACGCAGTTAGGTGATTACACCTAAAACGTTTGTATTAAATAAAACATCCATCAAAAACACACTATTGGCAAGGACCAAGTAAAAATTTAGACTTACTAACGGGGAATCGAACCCGCAACCTTTAAATACCAGAAAAATCGAACAAGTGATATGCCATGCATATGTTTGGCGGGATTACACAATCTTTTTCTTTCAATATTTTCTTTATGAATTTAACAAATGATTCGGCTCCCCGTTTGAGTCTCTGTAGCTCAGTGGGTAGAGCATCTGACCGTTAATCTGAGGGTTATGGGTTCGATTCCCGTCAGTGACAAAGACCTCTTTCTGAGTAATTCAACTTGTGGATCATTTTTTCCCGTTCTCTTTGCTCAGTAGTAATGGTCTTTCGCAGAAAGTATATGTGTCTGTTGAGAGCTAATGTGAACCTCGAGGTTGCATATGAAAAATAGATATTTTTCAGGAGCTGTTGCTGTGTGTTCATGGTCGTTTAATATCGGGAGGTTTTGATAAGACCAAGAAAATATTAGTGATTACAGTTAAATTGTTGGGAATATGGTGAAGAAATTATAGTAACCATACGTTGCAATGTTCTAAGAGGCAAATTAGCTCTTGAAGACACCACAGCTACTCTACATGGCCCAATTATTAGCCAGCAGACATTTTACGTATGCAACACGGTCTAGGCGGAGGAAAGAAAGAGGTTAATCGGCTAAAGCAATTTCTTATTTTAACAATGGATTACCTGCATGGCATCGTGTTTTCTTGCAAAATCCCGTCTATCCAGCATCCATTTGTCCGCCAGCGTTCCAAGGTCTCATTCCAAAATAGACATCCAAACCAATCAGTGTTCAAAGAATAATTTGCGAAAACGGGTTGACGATAACCTTTCTGCAAAAAAAGTTAATGGCATGAGGATGTGAATGCTTTTTATAACCAGTCTCCTTAAGTTGATTATTAATAAAACGTATTAAAGAAAACAAACCTTTTTCCTTCCAAAATGATAATTCTCTTCCAGTAGGATTCCAACATACAATGTTCCTGAACCTTAAAGCCAGTAACAGAAAATTTCAAAATCAAATATGTATAATAGTAGGAAGACTCATCTGTTTTGGTTTGAACATTTATATATAAGTAAAATGCGTTTAAGCTTTTGAAGCACAGTACATATTTTTTAAAAAGTTAAGCTTTCGGTTCTAACTAGAACCTTGATCACAATGGCTGCAGTCACACTGTCGTGGATTTTTTAAACTTTGACACACGTGAATGCAGAAGGTGGTCCCAGGTGTGAGGCAGAAGGGCCCTGCCCTGGTCTCGATTTAGATCTGGCTTATTGACCCGGATGTAGATTGCCTCGCGCACTCCCCGTCTATGCCAGTCTGTCAAAGTTTAAAAAAACCACGACAGTGTGACTGCAGCCATTGTGATCAAGGTTCTAGTTAGAACCGAAAGCTTAACTTTTTAAAAAATATGTACTGTGCTTCAAAAGCTTAAATGCATTTTAATTATAATTGTTAGCGTCATTACTTATAAAAATAGATAGTTAACTCTTCACGTTAGTGGCCCAATAAATATCCACCACTAGCCACCTAAACCCTGGCGGGAGATAATTGTTAATTATGACTATAGTTTAGTTCATGAGTCGGCGGGCATTGGGCGAGTGGTTAGCCGACCGTGTGATACTGGTAACTCTTTGGTCGTGAGTTCCAACCCCGGCCACACAGATCATTGACACTGTGGCGTGTCCTTGAATAAGATACTTTACCTGACTTGTTTCAGTCATGCTGTTTAACGGTAGGTACTAACTTCAGCTTGGAGCTAACCTGCGATGGATTATGGTCCTGTCCAGTGGAATTCAGACTCTAATCTGCTTATCACTACCAAAATCGGAATTAATGAGCAAAGAGGTTCGAAGACTTAACTTATAGTTTTATCACATCTCGTTGACTTCTAACACATTTTGAAACAACCTTTTTAAAGGTTAAAATAAAATAACAACCACGACTGCTGCATCTAGAGAGGACGGGGAGGTGCTGATATTAGAAAATGTGACGAGTGGTAAATTATGTAGCTATGTTATACTACCAAACAGTTCCAGACACTGACATTTCATGCTTTGATTGTGTGGTAATTTTCCTTGTTCCATGACCATGTTGCTCGACCTGGAGGAAGAGGTAAATTATATTTCAGAAACATACTACCTCATTTTCTTCGAGGATTAAGTGTGTTTAAACAGGTTACCATAAACCAACATGAAAAACCCCTGACTTTTCCATTACCTACAACTAATTTTTACTAGATAATGTTGCTAATGACAATTTACAGACAACTTTATATGTGCTGAACATTTTTGTTGTTGTTTATTATCTACTTGACTCATTACCTATAAATCTATTAAAATAACGTCACGACCAATATCAAACTTAAAAACAGTTTCTGAAGTTGGACGGCTATATAGTGTATTGTTTTACCTCTTTTATCCACTCCACGGGCTCCAAGACTTGAATTCTCGCCTGCCTCACACGATGGCCGGTTTGGTCAGCAATGTAGAATCTGGAGTAGTAAAAGCAAACGGGCGGCCTGTAAATTCTCTGCTACAATGTGCAGCTGAGGTAGAAGAGAAAACAATCAGTTGTAGGAACCTATTTCCTTTTCGTGGATTGCCAACACCACAACCGAGTTAATGTTCAAAATGATTACTTCAAGAAAAATGCATGCATATAAAATGAAAACTAAGATATATTACATAAACGACCAGAACAGGAACAAATAGTGAGGTGAAAATGGAGCTGGATAGGCCATACCATGCGGAAGACCAACATTACACAACAAGCTTTAACATGCAACCCACAGGGGAAAAGGAGAAGAGGGAGGCCAAAAAAAAGCTGGAAAAGGGATACAGAAACAGAGAAGAATTAAGTCGGAAAGGCCTGGACGGATGTTAGTAGGAAGGCACTTGGAGATCTGTGGTTGATAGCCTATAGTCCGCATGGAGCTAAGGGCCTAAGTAAGTAAGTAAGTAAGTAAATACGTAAGTAAGTAAGTAAGTATTGTATAATGTACCGTGTAGAATATTGTTTTAGTTTGAATTGTAAGATATTGCCTTAAACTGTATTGTAACGTAATGTATTGTATTGTATTGTATTGTGTTGTGTTGTATTGTATTGTATTGTACTGTACTGTATTGTATTGTATTGTATTGTATTGTATTGTATTGTATTGTATTGTATTGTATTGTATTGTATTGTACTGTATTGTATTGTATTGTATTGTAATGTATAGTATTGTATTGTATTGTGTCGTACTGTACTGAATATATAAACTGTACTCTAATGGGTGTGTTGACAATACCAGATACCTTCCATGAGCACCAGGTCCAATGCCAATGTACGCTGTTCCATTCCAGTACGCCATGTTGTGTTGGCTCTCGGCACCCTCAAAACAAGAAAATACTGGAGATGTCTTTGAACTTTAGTGTAAAAAAACAAAATTGTAATGAATTTCAAATGAGATACTAGTACTCTACTTACAGGTTTTGCAAAATTGGCAACCTCATATCGATGAAAACCATTGCTTTCTAAGGACTGAAAATAGCAATAAGCAATACATTGCATAACAAATTCAAACCACTAGAATTTTAGTTAAAAAGATGTAGTTTTTGAATTAACATTAAAGTGAATCTGCTGCCTCACTCTTGTTTCTTGAATGTCAAGGTCCCACTATCCTTGTCTTTTTTGCCAAGTTCAAAATTTAAACCAGCTGGTTGGATTTAAATATTTGAGAGCTTGTATCTTTTTCTGTGTGTATATTTTTTTCCTTTTTTTTTCTCACAACAAAACATCCAGCAAGTGCCCAGAGATAGCCTGATATTGTTATTATTATCAGGGCTTTCCATTTCTAAATCCTTGGCGAGTGAAAAAAAGCTCGCCTAAAATATTTGAGGTAAGCAATTCTTTTCTTCAAGTACATAATTAAAGAACACCAGAAAAGACACTTCTGCATATCTCCAAGTTTCTCTGTTAAATTTCGTTCTCACATTCTTAATGCAAAAGTTAACAACACAAAAATTAATCCTAAAAGACGGCTACTATATCTACTCTAACTCTATTCTCTGATGAGGCGGGTAATTTTTAGCGAGTAGGTGAGTGATTTATTGCTCTTCTCAGGTCAATTTTGCACGAGCGATGTATTATTATTATTATTATTATTATTTGTATTTGAAACAACCAGCAAGTGTCCAGATATTAACTAATAATAATAATATGCTCAGAAACGGGATATTATTATCATTATTATTATTATTATTATTATTATTATTATTAAAAAATTATTATTATTAACATTATTTGTATTTGAATGAAAATATTCCTACCTTGATGGAGATGTTGTAGAGGTCTGCCATCATATCACTGTTTGGCATAACCTTAAATTTCAAAAAATATCTATCAAGATTAGTGTGACAAAAACTTATAACAATATTAATAACAATAAACTTAATTTCAAACCAAACAGCATCAGTTGAAAACTATTACTCCAAGAATACAAAATACCTTCACCCCACATGGCTAAAATTTCTAACAACACCAAGAGTTCTTTTGGGGGTAATCTTAAAGTAACCTCTAAGCCTATAAAGAGGATGACAGATGTAAATGTAGTCAAAAGCTGGATTGAAATTATATTTAAGTTTATTAAACTTCCCCAACAAAGTGAGGGACACCCACAACAGAGCAAGCTCCAAGAGTATCTTAGCTGAAAGCCAAATACAGTCAGATGCGATGGAATAAGTTAGTAGTCCCTGAGGAGTACCTAGGAGTATCATCCTGACTTCCCACTGAGTATTGACTAGAATAGATTAATTTAAATTTAAACAAACACGCTTTGGCTTTGTATTTGTTCTGCTGTCTCATTGATTAATGCCAACAGTGTACACTTCAAAAAATGGCAAAGTTCTCTTCCTTACAAGGCAGTTTGCTCGGCAAGTTCCCCTCAGGTGCAGCACAATATTGGTAAGAATCTTGGCCTCCTAAAAGAGTGAGCCAAACATCGAACATGGCAGCCATGTGAGCACTTAGCTCAGCAAACTGCCATGCAAAGCAATGAGATCAAATAATTATTTGTTTAAGTGCATGCCAGCCACTAAGCCTGGCAGGCACTGTTGACAACCTGTACTGTTACAGAGCTAAGCACCTAAAGAAATAAAGATGAGGCAAGTTTTCTAAACATTATACATGTTATAAGATCTGTTTTAGCATGAAATTTTCCTGGCTATGAGTAGAGAATCATACACTTGGTTGAGCATGATGTTTTTGATACTTCAAGTTTCTTTTTATAATGTATGTAAATGATTGTTTGTAACATATCTTAATTATTTTCCTTTTCTTGTTTTTTTTTCCCATACAAAACAGAAAACAAGTTTTCTTACCATCCTAATGACCCATAGGAGCTTGTTTCTGCAGAGCAGAGAGTAATTAACTCCCCCTGAATGGGGCACTAATCTGTCGCAGGTTAGCCCCAAGCAGAAGCTGGTACTCATTTTACCAATCCTCGTATAGATGGATGGAAAGCTGAGTCAATTTTGGCAAAAGAAGGTCACACAAATGTTCATTACTTGGCTGAGCCAGGATTTGAACCTTGACTTTGTTGTTGGAAGGCAGAGAACTTACCACTGCATTAACTTGTAAGTCCAAGTTGATGAATAAAGTAGAACTATTCAAGACAGTGAAGAACAAAACTGACATTATATATTAAATAAAAAGAGTTAGGATGCAAGAATACAATATAGTTTAACACACACTCACTTTATACATACCACTCTTCCAGCTCTAACATCCCTGTACAGTGCAGTACCTTTTTCTACTGTCAACTGGTACAGTGAAACATGATGATCGCAAAGACTCAATGCCTGAAATAGAAAACAAATAATCCAAACCTGATGAAGTTTTAGGTTAAAGACAAAAAATATCTTGTTTGATTGACTGGACCTAAATAATATTTCACAAATGACAGTTAAATATTTTTTTTTGTCTTATCTCATCTGGTGCACAAGGAATTCATCTTGTAAAATGCTTGTGAAATTAATGTACAGTAACACTATATTTCTTGTATAAATTTATAAATCTTATACACGGTAGGTCCTGTTTCAAGTTATTATTAATTAAAAATAACAAACAGCTTTTAACATTCACCTGTTGTAGAAAACAAAGTTATTATTATATAGTTGTAAACTAATTCAGAATGACAGGCAGGATGCAAACACTGACAAACAGGAAAATAATAAAGCATAAATGTGCCAGCACGTGGCTGCATAATGGTGACATGAAGGGAGGGTTTATGCACCTTTTATTTTATATTTGCATGTAATGCTTGTGTCGGGCATAAGGCAATATATTTATCCCACAAATGCATATTGGATATGAGGTGATACAAAGCTGACAAGGCATGAAGTGTCAAGTGGGTGATTTTTACCTCATAATGTACCCAACAATAGTATTTACCTCATAATGTACCCAACAATAGTATTTACCTCATAATGTACCCAACAATAGTATTTACCTCATAATGTACCCAA
>JAOEJH020167515.1:0-27623 GCA_025448215.2 Palythoa grandis
GACATTTCACAAAGGTTTTCCGGAGGATGTAATCAAAATCGAACGCACTTCACTAATCTATGATTATTACTAGTAATTATTCCACGTGCACGCGTTAACTGTAAACATCTCACAACCGACGAGCTAGTGGAAGAATTAGTTTACAAAAAAAATCCCACAAAACATTGACAAAAAAGTTTCAATTGTGTACTGAAAATCAGTGGATAGCAGAGCGCTTATACTGTTTGTCATTACTGAGCACGCGTTATGAGACTAAACTTGAGTTTTAAAGTTTTCAGCTGTTTGGGATGTTTAGTTTAAGTTTGTGTGACTCTGAAACGAGTAAAGTTTAATTGTAGAAATAGCTTGTACAGGTTAGTTGTTTATACAGTATTGTATTTACGTGACAATGGCTTAACCAATTACAGCTGTTCCATTACAATATCCAGTGATTGAGTTTTTGATAATTATTATGACTAGGCTTATGGTACATGTTTGTACATGTCTTTTATTGCTATCTTGCTCCTGAAATATGTAAATAACCATCATAATTGTTGTGATTCTTGTTGTTAACAAGTTGCTTTTACTCCTTATTTTAGAACAACAATAAAGATTGTTACAACTGTACTATGTTTGTTCAGCATAAAATGACATAATTCAAGCTTTCGGACTATGCGTCCTTAAGGGTAAAATGGCATAACGATAAACGATCTGCTTATAACTCTTTATAAGATTATGCAAATTTATGTTAAAACTTTAAAAACAAAAGAATGTAAACTATTTACAACCAATTTTTTGAAAAATATATAGATAAAAATCTTGTGTATATAGTGTCTCTGGTTAAAAGTTTTTGTAAAATACAAAAATTGTCCCTACGTTTCGACAAATTTACTTGCCTTCTTCAGGGGAAGTAAAGAGAATGCAAATTGCCGTAGTTAAATAGGATTGAGTTCGATAGAAATTTACATAGCATTGTTTGACTGACATTTTAATAGTATACATTTTTTTGTTTCTCTTGAACAATGAGACAGAGGTACTTGGGCGGCAAATTCGCACCGTTGTCTTGGTTCATGGAATTGTGTTCCAAATTGATCTCCCACGCTTCCATTATCTTTCTTGGTTTCCATTTGTCACACGTGCGTAGTAATTTATAATCGTCCCAGGAGATGTTGTGTCCGGTTTTAGCATGGTGTTCGGCTAAAGCAGATTTCTTTGTGTCCAAGCATTTTACAATTGTATACAAATTTAGGTTAGATCATTTTAAAGCAATAGAATTGAAACTATTTAAAACAATAAATGTTAAATTCATTTTTTATATGTCTCTGGTATAGTTTTTCCGTTGTCCCTGTTCACCTTTCAATTTCCCCAATCATCCACGCTTCTGTTAACTTTCTCTGAAGCCAAGTTCTAACCTAAATTTGCAAATAGAAGTAAATAGTTCACATTCTTTGCTTTTCTAAATTTGCAATACTTCTAGAAAGAGTTCTAAGCAGATCGTTTATCGTCATGCCATTTTATCCTGAAAAAAAACGCATAGTCCAAAAGCTTGATTTATGTTATTATATGCTGGACAAATATAGTATAGTTGTAACATGAAGATACCCAGAAACATATCAATTTAAGCAACAAATAATTTTTTTCATTTAGGGCTCGGGTGCGAGAAACCCGACTGTCCAGGTGAACCTGAGTGCAGTGGGCATGGCCGATGCATTGCGGCGGATATACCTTATTGTGGAGAGTGCTTTCAGGGATGGATTGGTCGAGCGTGTGATGTTTCTTGTATTAATGGAACACAGAGTGAAAGTAACTCGGAACTCTGCGTATGCGACCCTTGTTATTCTGGCATTAACTGTGACTTGCTTTGCTCTGGACGAGAAAATGCTACATGTGTGGATGGCCAATGTTATTGTGGCTTTGAAGGGTGGCGTGGAAAGTTGTGCGAGAAGAAAGGCTGCCCTGGACTAAACAACAAAGACTGTTCTGGACATGGTACGTGTAATAGTGCCACTCAGACGTGTGAGTGCGAGGCAGGTTGGAGTGGTCGAGGTTGCGAACGAGAACTCTGTCCAGGAACTCCAGAATGCAGCGGCCATGGTATCTGTAATGCCACAAACCCTCCCACATGTGCTTGCCACCACGGTTGGATGGGATTTGCTTGCGAAAGTAAATGCATAAATGGATCGGTTAATTTTGATGAGACCAGTAACAGCTTTCTTTGTCAGTGCGATGATTGCTTTGGTGGGATATCCTGTGAACAGGAGTGTTCTGGTCACGGAACGTGCGAGAATGGTACTTGCAACTGCGGTTTTGAGGGGTGGCGAGGTAAAACGTGTGAAACCAAGCGTTGTCCAGGTTGGGGTAGTGACTGCACTGGTCACGGAACTTGTATATCATCCATTGAGCAATGTTATTGTCGACCTGGTTGGACTGGTCGTGGCTGCGAGATTCCGCAGTGTCCTGGTGGAGGAAACTGCAGTGGACACGGCGTGTGCGACGGTATCAATCACGATCCTCCTGTATGCATATATTGTAATGAGACCTACATGGGCATTGGTTGTGAGAAAAGGTGCTTGCATGGTGTTAGGAACAAGACGGCCCTCGGAGACGTTTGTATTTGTGACAGCTGTCACACTGGACTGGAATGTGACAACGAATGTGACGGTCATGGTCAGTGCAATGCAGGGTCGTGTTCATGTAAAAAAGGATGGAGAGGTATAAAGTGTGAAACTGTAGGATGCCCTGGTATTGATGTTGATTGCAGTGGACATGGTGTTTGCTTAGCTGTTAATCAAGAGTGTGATTGCTACAGTGGCTGGAAAGGAGAAGGTTGTGAAGTACCGGACTGCCCAGGCACGCCAGACTGCAACGCTTTAGGGACATGCCTAGGGTCAGTAGACCCACCTCGATGTGTGAATTGCACTAATAACACAATGGGCTTAGCTTGCGACCTGCCCTGCTACAACGGAAAGGAACACCCGCCACACAGCTCGGTATGCAAGTGTGATTCGTGCTATACCGGTCTGGCATGCGACGTGAAATGTTCTCGTCAAGGAAAATGTGCGAACAACACACATTGCCTCTGCGATTCAGGTTGGAAGGGTAATTATTGCCAGAATGCAGACTGCCCTGGAGATCCCGACTGTGGTGACCGCGGTGCCTGCGTTTTACCTGCTGGAGCTTCTATGCCAATATGCATGTGTAACCAAGGTTTCGATGGACCTGGTTGCGAGAACCTTGTTTGCCCAGGTCAGCCTATGTGCAGCAATCGAGGTAACTGTACATTGATAAACAACCAACCTACTTGCGTTTGTAACCATGGTTTTGACGGCAGTGCTTGTGAGCGCTGTCTACCTCGATTTGCTGGCTCCACCTGTCAAACATGTGTCGCTAATTACATTGGCTGGAACTCAGGTTGTAACGTGTTTTGTGTCCATGGAAATGGCGCTGGGCCGAACCAAGACATCTGCGAGTGTCATGACGACAACTCGTTAGGTCACTGGAATGGGAGTAGCTGTGACAGGTGTAAAGACGGATGGTCGTTACCAACATGCTCTAGCTGTGACAGTGCCCACGTTGGAGCCAACTGTGACATCGACTGTTTCACAGCACATGGAGAATATAGAGATCCACGTGATGGGCATAGAGGAGCAGAACCCTTAGAACCAATTCTAAACTGTTTGTCACGTGATAGTGAGGGTAATATAAAGGCTTGGTTTGGGTACAACAATAGGAATCCTCATAATATATATTTGGAAATAGGTCCTGATAATGAATTTACACGATCAAGTTTTAACCTTATTCCTGGAGGAGTTGAAGGCTTTGTCCGCAAGCAGAGCGAGAAGAATGAGGGAAGTAAACTCTATCCATTAATACCACAGAACCTTGGACAACCTACAAAGTTTTTACCCGGGAAACATGACCGTGTATTTACTGTCAGGTAAAGCTGAAACTAATTGTTTTCTAGAAGTAACATAAAACGTTAGACCCTAATATAGTATTTTCAAATTTCGTTCCACTTGATATCAACCCATTGAAATTACTTAACCACTTTTTTTTTCTTTTTAGGTTGAATGATTCTTATCCAACAGTCTGGGTGCTTGCCTATCCAATTTCAAACAAGCGATTCTCTGTTGACGTTGCGAAGTCCATGCTTCGGCTGAACCACTGTAATAATCAAATTAGTTCTTCCAACTCAAGTGTAAGTTGATATACAAAATCATTTTCCTTTGTTGGTTTTGTTTCTAAAATTGCTTGTGTTTTGAATTTTATTTTACCAACAGTATAATTCGTTCTGGCCACAAGCTGTTCAAAAGTGAGCTTTAGTGTTAAATTTCGTGTCATTTTTCCTAGTCTTCTTTTTGTGCATTTAAAAAAGGCCACTACACAAGGAAGTGACTTCAAATTGAGTTTTATTTTTTACCCAATACGGGTTTTACCGGTTGTCAGGTACATTTCAATAGACTTTTTGAGCGCAATGTGGTAGTTGTTTACTTACTTTTATCACATCGAACTACCGTTTTGATTAATGTAGTGGTTGACCCATTTGAGAATCAGTTGTATTCAATTAAAGATGCCCTAATTATCTGAAAACCAAACCAAATAGGTAAAGTATAATGCGTATCATTGTTGACTTAACAAATGCAAAGTATGATAAGCATCTTTAACAGTTTTTGATAACGTCATTTTCAGAATAATGACTTACTGAAGTGTGAATGTGATGATGGTTACTGGGGGACGGCGTGTCAATCTGAATGCCCTGGAGGATCCTCAAATCCGTGTTTCGGCCACGGGTTGTGTAACAAAACTACCGGAAGTTGCACGTGTGACCATAATTGGCGGGGAAGCAGGATCTGTGATGTCTGTTCACCTGGCTGGTACGGCAGTGATTGTTCCGTCGTCATCCAGACCTCAAACAACAGAACTTCCACTGCCTTTGCCCAAGGATTCATTGTCTCACTTGATGGAATTGGATACCGCTTTATTGGCAACGGTGAATACAATCTACTGGAAGTACCATCGTTAGACTTTGAAATTCAAGTTAGAATGACAAGTTGCTTCTCACGTAGCTCATGTTTCAATGCAATAGCAATTCGACTTGAGAAAGAAAATGTTGTGGTTCACTCGCCTTTTAAAACTGACGGAGAGCCATTCGTACTTGTAAATGGTAAAAGGACATTTAGTTTAAAAGCTATTATTGGAGAAAATGTCTCTAAAAGGAGCCGAAGGTCATTGGTCGTGGAAAGTAAGGCCAAGCACTCACTCTTTCTTCAGCGCCTGTCTCGTTTGCGTTATTTCATGAACGCTAGTTTTGGAGCAGAACTTAGCATCCGAATCTATGATCGATATATGGATTTGACAATGAAGATGTTAAACGACAATTACTGTAACAAAAGCTTTGGTATCTGGGGTAATTGTAACTTGAATGTACTTGATGACCTGCGCTGTCGAAATGGTGAAAGTATTTCGTGGAGTAATGTTTCACAGGTCTACATACATACTGACTTTGGTCCCTCTTGGACTGTCAATTCTGTAAACAGTTTGTTTAAATATGATTTGACTTCACACCATGAAAAGCGAGTAAACTTTGGAGGAGGGTACGCGCTTTTTTTTAATAATACTGGTGCTCAGTCGAAAGAAATCTACAGTTTTTCAGCATCAGACATCACTGTTGAAATGATGGTTCGCCCCCACAGTCAAGCTGGGACTATATTTTCATATGCCGCAGAAGGAACATTTGCCATCACTTTTTCAGGAACCATCAAACTGCACTTTGAAGATACCACGCTAGACACTCTGGCGGTTCTTGAAGCAGATAAATGGAATCAGATTGCTCTTGTATGGTCAAAGACATCACGAATACTTCAGTTCTTCCATTTTTCGTCCGATGGGAGGGTTCGAAGCCGAAACTTTCCAGTTGCTGTTCAGTTGAATGTGTTTGAGCCTGGAGGAGTACTTGCACTTGGTTACTGGCTGTCGTCCCCAGCTGGTCGAGGGTCACCACCAGATCGACCTTTCATTGGAGACATTGATGAGCTGAGAATCTGGAACGGGAAGCTTGACCCATTTTCGTTAAGTAAAAACTTTAAGAGAAATATTGGTTGTGAAGAGGCCAATCTGGCTAGTTTATGGAAGTTTAACGAAGGTCAAGGAATAGTTGCGCATGACTGTGTGTCAACAGCTCATATCTTTTTTTCATTCCTTCTTTGGACACCACCGTCATGGCGGTTTTCCACTGCTGATATTCCATTACCATCGAGTGTTTCAGAATTGTATAGCAATCGGCACGAGAAGACATCGAACTCAACAAAAAGTGAAAGGACGTGTTTGAAATTGTTATTTGGCTCGCCCTTCAAATCTTGTTCTGGCCTTACACCTGCTTCGTTATGGTACTTCTACACAGCCTGTTTTCAAGCCACAAAAGTTTCTGGACAAACTGAACTGGCATACTGGCCCGTATTGGCTCTTGCTGATTACTGTCAAAAACTTACTGCATCAACCACTTGGGACGCGAAACAACTTTGTAACATTCTGCCAAGTTCTAATTTCCCTGACTGGGTTGGTGAAAGCTGCCAAAGCTACTGCGGTTTTGGTGAATCCGGTGTGGACAAGAAATGCAGATGCATGAATGGATTTTATGATCAATTCTGTAGCACGGAATGCCCAGGTGGATACAGAAATCCGTGCAGTGGTGTGTCAACTTGTAATAGCTCTTCGGGAAAATGTGATTGTCCAATTAATTCAAGATTGTTAGCTGACTGCAGTTCATGTTCACCGGGATGGATTGGGAGGGACTGCTCAGTTGCTATTATTATGCTTGCTAATACCACCACAAAGCCATTTTGCCAAGCGTTTGGAGCAGCTCATTGCACCACGTTTGATGGGGCCAGCTACACGTTCAACACATACGGTGAATTTTATGCCTTCAATACTGCCAATTTTGTTCTTCAAGTGCGCCAGACGCCATGTACAGAATCTACCTTTTGTATCTCAGCACTTGCCATTAGAGCTGGAAGCACAAATGTTACTTTCCACGCTCCATACGAATCGGATGGGTTCCCAATGATATGGATAAATGGAACAAAGACTAACAAAAACCGAATTTACTGGCGGAATGGCAATTTTTCACAGGTGTCTCCTAAGAGTTTTATGGTGCTGACCAACATAAACGAGCGGCAACAATCCGCTTCTGTTACTATTACATTTTGGAAGCGACAAATTTCCTTTGTACTGGCTACAGAGGTATTGTGTCGAAACTCAAATGGACTCTGCGCTTCATGTGACATTAATACCAGGAATGACTTTTTGACTGTGAATAGAAATGAAATGACTAACTTGACACTAACGCAAGGTGGCATCAAAAGCCATTTTGTTAAACAGTACGGAGTACAGGCGAGTGATTCAATGTTTATTTATGAAACAGATAAGTACATGGAAAGACGGGTAATTAGCTCTGCGGGTTTCTGCCTTTCATTTAATGGAACAGTGGCCTCTGTGAATCTCAATAGCAAGAGCATTCCCAACGATACTGACCTGACTTGGCAGTTTTTTGTCAAACTGGATACTGTAGGAGGAACTATATTATCGTATTCAACAACAACCACCTTTGCTGTAGTTAATAATATCACATTGGTGATGCATGTCGCAGGAAGTGTGTATGACACCAAACTTTCTTTGACTCTTGGCAAATGGTACCAAATAAGTTTTGTTTATCTTCGCTCAAAAGGAGTGCTAATCTACTACCATTCAGATACAGCCAATAACATTCAATCTCGAAAATTTTTTGTTGGCCCAAATATATTACCAACCGGAGGAACACTTTGGTTTGGGCAGTGGCATGTAACTCAAAATCAAATCCACGGTCTTCCACTGCAGCCATTTATGGGAAGTATCGACAACATGCGAATGTGGAGAACAGCCTTAGATGAAGTTGTCATAATGCAGAGTTTTTCCGGGCACGTTACCTGGAACACGGAAGGCTTAACATCAATGTGGCTTTTCGACGAAGGCGAAGGAGTTGTAGCAAAAAACGCTTTTAGAGACAGAGAAGTGATCTACCTTTCATCCGTTGCAAGCCGAAGACCGTCCTGGCAATTTTCTTATTATAGTCAAAAACCACCAGTTGATTCAGAACTCCCCATTAGCGAAACATATGATTTCAGACAAAAACGTTTAGCGGAGCAACTTTGTTCTCGACTAATATATGATAACGTTCTTCAAACCCAATGCAAAAATCACACTAGCGTAACTGCACTGCAATACTACTATCTAATGTGTTTGGAAGATGTTTTGACATCGAAAGATAATAGCACTGCATACCTTGTGCTGATAACGTATTCAGATTACTGTCAAAGAATAAGCAAAGTTCCTGTGTTACCTATCCGCCATATGTGTCATGAAGTTTCCAACATTCCTTGGATTGGTCCAAAGTGTGAGCGAAGATGTCTTTTTGGACACGCTGATACGCGCAATGAAAGCAACTGTGTCTGTATCCATGGTTACTGGGGAGAGGAGTGTGATAAGGAGTGTCCTGGAGGTGTAAGTAGCCCTTGTAACAACAATGGGCAATGTGACGTCATTACAGGGGAATGTAGATGCAATTCGAATTGGAGAGGAAACAAAGAATGCAGTGCATGCTCACCAGAGTGGAGTGGGCCCGACTGTTCCATTGCTGTAACTGTGACAAAGGAACCAGCCTGTTTTGGATTTACAGGTGGCCATTTCCAAACATTTGACGGGTTGCAGTTCAACTTTTTCGGGCTAGGCGAATTCAAAATGATCAGTCATCCGCTGTTCGAGTTCCAGCTACGGCAAGTGTCTTGCTACGACGGAAAAGCAAGGTGTTTGAACGATGTTGCTTTTCTCTTTTATGGGTCGACAAAACTTGAATTCCACGCGCCGTACAAAGACCATGACCGCCCAGTTTTTTGGCTAAACGAAAACTTAGTCACAATTTTTCCTGTCAACAAAGAGTTGCCTAATAGAATAGTTATCAAGCAGTCCACATCAACTACATATTCAATAAAGAGTATTGACCTTGGGATCAATATTTTTATTCGTGTAACGGGACGCGAACTTTCATTTGTGACAAACGTGACCAGCAGCCTATGTAACACCTCGTCTAGTGCTTGCGGTAGCTGTGATAAAAACATCGACAACGACTTACAAACGAATGGACAGGTGTCTCTGATAAAGAAATGGCGAGTTCCTGAAGATCAGAGTTTATTTCAACGCAAGTTCGAAATGTACGAAGAGATGCCCATTCCTACAGGCGCAGAGTATGCTCTGCTCTTTGCTGGGATTGGCATTTCGACTGATCTTCTCCCAGACATCTTCAGGGACAGCCATGTTAGTGTAGAAATGCTGTTCAAATTCCAGGTTGGTCAAACATCCGGGACGCTTTTCAGTTACAGCAAGCATACGACATTTATGGTGTTCATAGAACAAAGGATTAAGATTTATGTTGGGCCCGACATTTGGGACACTGGACTTAATCCTGAACTCAGCAGCTGGAACCAAATAACCCTTGTTTATCACCGTGATACTGGAGCACTTTATGTCTTTCATATTAGCTCTCAAGGTATGGTTACTTCCAGAACAAGAAAAGTCGTCTCTGGTCTATTTACAGAAGGTGGAACTATAGCAATTGGTCAGTGGATTCCAGGTGCTGGTGATATCTCTCAATCAAAAACTAGAGGTTTCCATGGATACATAGATGAAGTACGCGTGTGGAACCGTGATTTTGATGTTAGTTCAGTGAAGCGAAACTGGAAAGTGAATGTTCAAAAATATGCACCGCACATTGCTATTCTGTGGAAGTTCAATGAGGGAGCTGGTACACTTATTCACGATATTGTATCAAACGTAACACTGTACATCAGTCCCAATCTTCATTCACCTACGTGGGTTTATAGCACAGCCGATGTTGACACTGTACCTATCAGTTCAGCCATAGCGTTTCCTACGGTAACTCTAAAAGAAGCGGCCAATGAGTGGTGTTCTCAAAATATTATCAAATCAGTTGTAGGTCGAACATGCTCACTCATGGGTAAAGGAAGCTTAAATTATTTTTTCAGGGCTTGCTTAAGAGTTATAGCCTCACAAAACACTGTTTCAGCTGGAGCTCGAGTAGTTGTCTCCTTTTCAGACACATGCCATATATTATTGCGAAAGACGTACTGGCCAGCACAAAAACTGTGCCACGACCAACTTTTTGCAACATCTGAGTTAGTCTCTTGGACTGGGCCTAATTGTTCGATACATTGTGTTTATGGAAAGCCACATCCAACTAAAAACAACAGCTGTGTGTGCAACAGTGGATTTTGGGGACGGGACTGTGAATACTCCTGTACTGGAGGTCCAGCTAAACCCTGCAATGGCAAAGGAATTTGCTCACCTCAAACTGGCTTTTGCATGTGTGATAGAAGGTGGAGGGGAAGCCATGACTGTTCGAAATGTACTGAAGGGTTCGTTGGAGCAGATTGTTCTTTGGCTCTGTCTTCCCCATCACAGTACAAGCGTGGTGTTATTTCTGTAACAGGAAGTGGCCATTACATTACCTTTGATGGTGCAAAGATAGTGTTTGAGGGAACTGGAGAATTTACTGCGTTTGTCTCGCAACGTCTCAATGTAAACATTCAAATTCGCCAGGTTCAACAAGGTGGGTCAGTTCGAGTGCGCTGTGTGTCTGTACGTGTGCAATCGACCGTGGTTTCTATCCATAGCAGTATCGGTTTGAAAAGCCAATTGGTTGTGATGATAGATAATAAACAAGTTAGTTCACGAGAAACAAAACGTCTAGGTAACTCAGGCTTTTTTTACTCGAGAGCATCGGAGAACTCTTATCTCATCACTGGCCCTTTTGGCTTTAGTCTTCTAATAAATCACATTGGTGTCTCGCTCGATGTGCAGCTAAGTGTGGACAAATCTCTGTGCAATGATTCCTGTGGACTTCTTGGGTACTGTGGAGGGAAAGCAGGCTCACATGTCAAGGAGCATCGACGATGTAGTTTGATGGATTCTTTTAAAGTGGCAGAAATTACACAGGAAAAAGTCAACTCATTTATCAAGCGGTGGTCTGTAGCAAAGAACGACAGTATGTTTTTGAGTGTTCTGAAAATTTCTAAAGAACCAATCAACGTCGTTGGAGGAGGGAGTTGCCTATTTTTCAACGGAACATTCATTGTTTTTCCTTCCCTTTCAAACACCTTGTTTGGAAACTATCTTACTATTCAGTTTTTTGTTAGGGAACATCTTGCTAATGACTCCAGTGGGACTGTGATATCTTTTGCTGGAAATCAAACCTTTGCATTGATAACGGAAGGAACAATCAAAATCCACTTTGGTATTAGAGTATTTGACACCAGCCTGTTTATAGAGAAAGGAAAATGGAACCAAATAACGTTAGTTTATAGACGAATCTCCGGTATTTTACAGCTGTATGTTACAAACGGGTTAGGATATGTACACGTTCGGGTTTTGACCATCGGTGTTGGAGCATTTTCTCCCGGTGGAACCTTGGCAATTGCACTGTACCAGGTAACGGATGTATCTCAAACAATACCTGGGTTTATTGGATGGGTTGATGAACTTAGTGTTTGGAACAAGCGTTTTGATCCAATAATGGTACAAGAAAGCTGGCGAGTGAACCTTCAAGCAAACGCTCCTGGCATCGCAGCGTTGTGGAAATTTAACGAAGGCCATGGTTATGTCGTGCATTCTCTAATCGGATCAGTTGATGTTTTCCTCCCTCAGCCACCTTGGAAATCCCCTGAATGGCAACCTTCAAGTGTTAATGTTTCGCTGGGAGTTACTTTGGCTGGTGCTATTCGTAACGACACTTTTAAGAACAATACCGAAAAATTATGTTCTAATTTGATTGCCAAGGGTCCTTTGTACACTTCTTGCCAAAAAGCAGTTGGTAATACTGGCTACTACTATCAGTCTTGTGTATCAGATGTTACATCTTCTGGTTCTCTGGATTCTGCCATTGTATCGACATTTGCCATGGCGTATGAATGTCAAGCTGCTAGAAATCTGTCGACACTGCCAGGGAGAGAATTGTGCAGCATCCTTCCAAGTGGACGTTTTGCTAACTGGGTTGGAAGGAATTGCTCTAGTCAATGTATCTTTGGCAAGTTTATAAATAACAACTGCCAGTGTGACAATGGATACTGGGGACGCGATTGCTCTAAGGTACGGCTAAGTAAATTTTAAGCTGCACAAAGAGGACACAACATTGATTCGCCATTTCTTTTAGTTATCAAATAGTTAAAGGTATCTCAAACAGGCATCCGTTTCAGCGAGTATAAAATTATGAGACACCGTCGTGTTTTGCAAACTGGTTCCAGCCAAAGTTAAAAAAAAAATCTAAAATTTTCTAGTCTTATTTTAGCATTGTTACCATTATACCCTGTGCAGTTTATTCTTTATATCGTTTGACATAAGATTTAAAAATAAGTGGAAGTACAAAAATCTTGTCGATGGCATTTAAAAAATCAGGAATAACTGTTACCTAGTCTTTTATAAACGAAAAGTTTACAGACCCGTAACCGCTTGTCTAACAACTCAGATTTTTGTTTTTCGTTTTAAAGGAATGTCCAGGCGGTGCAGATAACCCATGCGATTTCCATGGAGAGTGCGACGTGAAAACGGGGAAATGTACATGTGACTTGAATTGGAACGGAAATGAAGAATGCTCCAAATGTAGCGAAGGCTGGTTTGGTCGCTTTTGCTCCGTTGCTTATGTAGAAAAGAACGAAACGTTGGCTGATAAAGTATGTTCCGTTACTGAGAATGGACATGTCGCAGGCTTCGATGGTTCTTTTTTCTCATTTTCAGCCGTTGGTGAATTTGTTATGATCAACTCAACGAATGTCCAAGCACAGATCAGACAAGTTCCTTGCGAAGGAAGCTCTGTGTGTATAAACGCTTTTGGGCTTAGAGTTCAAAATTTACACATAAGTATACATGCACCCTACGAGAAAAATAAAAAGCCTATTGTTCATATCAATGGCGAACGCTTCTATTCAGTTAGAGATGGCACAGAAGCCATGCGTAGTTTAAATGTGTCTTTCCTGCCAACGTCATCATCAACATACAAACTCACAGCATCAGACTACCTCTCAATCAAGGCTTCGTTCTACGATCGATATGTAATTTTAGAATCCATGGTGACGAACGATTTTTGCAAACAAATCGCTGGTTTGTGTGGGTCCTGTGCTGTATTGGTAACCCCAAGCCAAAATGATACTCAAAAAAATGAATCTTCCACATCAACACAGGAGGGTGTCACAATACTCGGTGGAATAAAGACTGGTAACGTCGTCGACGGAAACTTGGACGAATACATCAAGAACAAACTGGCAGTTTCACCAAGTGATGATTCTTCGGTGATTGTAATTGACAAAGTTAATAGAAAAGAAACACGAACCGTTTATGGAGGAGGACATACTTTATATTTCAACTTCTCTGTAGTTGCCTCTAAAGCTGTACAAAACATATTTAACAGTGACGCAGTAACAATCGAATTTTTGGCAAAATCCTGCAACCCTAGAGTTTGTGGTGGTCCAATAATTTCATACACCTCAAACGTTGCATTCTACATTTCTAACGAGATAACATTGAAGGTAGTTATAGGAATGCGTGTGTACGATACTGGAATGCCAACAGAAACAGATAAATGGAATCAAATTTCAGTCGTTGTTGTTCGATCTAAACTGAAGATGTTTGTGTACTTGGTGAGCTCAGTTGGGATAGTCAAATCAAAAGCTTTTGAGCTTAAAGGTATTCCTTTCATCGACGGTGGAACACTGGCTGTTGGGCTCTGGCAACCACCCTCGGGTTCCCCAACAATTCAGCCAAAGAGTGTCTTTAGAGGATATGTGGACGAGATGAGGGTGTGGAAAAAGACGCATGACTATGCTTTGGTAAAGCAATCCTGGGGCTCTAACATACAACCAGGAATAGCTTCCCTGACGGGTCTGTGGAAATTTGACGAAGGAGAGGGAAACACTGTCTTGGATGTGATAAATGGTAATAATTTCATGTTTCCTAAGTACCCCATGCATGCACCAACATGGGCTTTCTCAGACGCACCTATAAAAGTCAACATCAAATCAAAGCAGTCGAAAAAGAACGATACTCTCAAAATTACCGCAAGAAAACAATGCTTTAAGCTCCTCTATACAGGCCCAGTTTATAGAGCCTGTTCAAAATTAGAAAGTGTTAATGTTACAATGAACTTTTACTATAGCGCCTGTGTGGAAGCAATTGTTTCGAGTGGAATCGTATCGCAATCCATGGATGTTATAATAGCTGTTGCTGATTACTGTATGGCAGCCTTAGAATTGGATTATTGGCCAGCAAGGATTTTGTGCAATCACTTTCCTGGACAAAGATTTCCATATTGGATAGGCATGAATTGCTCAACGCCCTGTATCTTTGGCAAGGCATCTGAACAAAACATTGATGTATGTGAATGTGATCCAGGCTACTATGGTAAAAACTGCTCGAACGCGTGCCCAGGAGGGAGTCAGAATACTTGTAATAAACATGGATCATGCCATTCAAAACTGGGAATGTGTGACTGCGAAATAAATTGGAGAGGGGACGCAGGCTGCACAAAATGCTCTAATTTGTGGACAGGAAAAGACTGTTTGCTTGCAAAGTCTAAGCTTCCATTTTCTGGACGACTAAAAGGCACTGGTAGTTTAATCATTGGTGGTTACGCCACCACCCTAGATGGGGCTAGTTATTTCATGCGACTAACAGGAGAATACTATCTGTTAAAATCAGTTCACGCGGATGTGGTTGTTCAAGTACGTTTTGTAAGCTGCTTTAAAACATCTTCCTGTATCAGCTCTTTGGCTCTGCGAAACGGTTCCCATTCCTTGGTCATGCGGGGACCATATAGCACGAGCAAAAATGCGTTTATTTGGGTGGATAACAAGCTCATTGACATTGAGAGTAACGTACTAGATCAAAAGATTTATGGATTTTCCATTTTGAAAGCTTCAACAGATTTATATGTAATAAGAGGGCACTCCAATTCTTTTGTACTAAAGATTAGAGTGTATGGTCTTTACTTTAATATCAACATGCGAGCATCGGGTCTTGTATGCAAGGATTCTTATGGGCTTATTGGAGCATGTAATAGAAATTTCTTGGAAAATCACATTCCACCAGAATCTTGTTCTGACCAGTATTTGTTATCAAGACAGTACTTTGGTGCAAAGCAAACAAACAGCGAGGCTGATGTCGATATTAACAACTTGTCCAGCAAACTGACTGTGAGAAACTGTAATAGTTTGTTTAACCATAGTTACAAAGCAATAAAAGAAAAACGAAATGGAAACACGGGCTATGGACTATTTTTTTATCGAGTCGCTGTGGCCTCTTCACCAATCTCTCGTGCATTCCGTAACGAATACGTCACAATTCAAATGATGCTCAAGACCGTACAGTGTGGAGTGGTTTTTTCCTACACATATGCTAAAACATTCTTTGTTACAAGTGCAAGTGGAAACTACAGTATTTATTTTGGGAACAGTGTATTTCACACAAATATCCAGGCAGAATTAAATACGTGGTGCCAAATTAACATCGTTTTTAAAAAATCTACGGGAACTTTGCAGTTTTATCATTTTAACTCAGACGGCTTGGTGCATAGGATTGACATCCATATCGGGGTTGATATTTTTGTTCCCGGGGGAACACTTGCTTTAGCAGGATGGCAACCCTCTGAAGATGCTACTGGAACTCAACCAAAAACATTCTTTGTTGGTTTCATTGACGAAGTGCGTATTTGGACCCGTTTCTTTCACCCTGCTGTCATGTTAGAGACTTGGAAAAGACGTGTCGTTGCACAAACAAGTGATTTAGCCCATATGTGGATTTTCGCAGAGGGAGGAGGAGATTACACACAAGACATCGTGTCCGGAGTGAAATTCAGTTTTGGAACAAAGCCATGGAAGTCCCCAGAATGGCGTCTCTCGAATCTTAGACTACAGGAACCGTTTTTTAAGAATAACCCATCATTTACATTTAGCGATAAAGATCTTCAAACTAAGGCGAATCATTTTTGTGATGACATTTTACGATCAAAACAATTTAATACCAACTGCCGCGGTCTCGGTCAAGGAGTTTTCGACTTCTACTTTAGGTCTTGTTTACAAAGAATTTCTCAGACGGGATCACTCTACAAGTCACTGGACGTGATTGTTGCCTATGCAGATTATTGTCAAGCTGTTTACGATCTCCCTACATGGCCAGCACAGTTGCTGTGTAATGAATTCGCAGGTGAGGATTTTCCAGAGTGGTTCGGTACCAAGTGCAACAAGAAATGCATTTTTGGAGTTAAGATCTTAGAAAACATTTGTTTTTGTGAACACGGATACTGGGGAGATACCTGCTCACAAGTCTGTCCAGGTGGCACTTCCAAACCATGTAATAATCATGGAACATGCGATCATGGAACTGGAAAGTGCCATTGTAGCGCAAACTGGAATGGGAATAGTGACTGCAGTCAATGTGCTCCGGGGTGGAGTGGATCTGATTGCTCAGTTGCCATGATATATCTTTCTAACCAGAGGGTTGCATTCGCTTCTTCTACTCACGGAGCTGATTATACAACTTTTGACGGATGCAGCTTTTCATTCGTTAGCGTGGGGATGTTTTATTTGATAAAGTCGTCAGCATCAAACTTTACTATCCAAGTTCGTCAAGTACCATGTCAATTACAATCAGTGTGTATTAACGCTATAGCTGTTAAAATGTCAGAAAATGTTGTGATGTTCCATGCGCCTTACCAGGGTGGACAAAATCCAGTTATCTTGTTCAATAACAACTTGGTCAGTCTAACTGGCCACGTAACAAATCTTGGTTCATCTCACAGCGATATCTACTTACGACTGAAATCAAGAAACTACTATACCATTGTCTGGAAGGGTGCAGTTGTAATAAACATCAGAGTTTACGGCCAGTTTCTTAGTTTCCAATTAAACGTTGATACATCCTACTGTTACAACTCTGTTGGAATGTTGGGATCTTGTGATGGCGACCCACAGAACGATTTTGGCACAGCTGCGGGACTTGTATCCCCTCTTTTAAATACGACGCAATTGAATATAAACTATGAACGGACAATGGCTTTCAGGGTGAACATCAGCAACAGTTTTTTTGTTCTTAACTACAAGCAGTATCACGAATTCGAAGTCCCTTCAGGAAGCGGCTACGCACTGTTTTTCAACAAAACTGGAGCGGCTTCTTTACCCTTGTTGTATGCATTTCCTGACGGAAGTAACATTACTTTGGAAGTATTATTTAAACCATTTCAGCTGGGAGGAACAGTCTTGTCTTATGTGACTGAAACAACATTTGCCATCACTATTAACAACACAATCATAATTAACTACGGATCAGAAGAATTTAATACTAAA
The DNA here is from genome assembly GCA_025448215.2 of Palythoa grandis. Taxonomy (NCBI): domain Eukaryota; kingdom Metazoa; phylum Cnidaria; class Anthozoa; order Zoantharia; family Sphenopidae; genus Palythoa; species Palythoa grandis. Next base: position 17,415 of record JAOEJH020167515.1, read on the forward strand.
GTCAAGGTTGAGGTTGGTTTTTGGTGTCAAGTATCTCTCGTATGGTACCACAGAACAAAGATATTGGAGTTTTACTATTTTGGCATGAATAACGCCATCCAAAGAAGAAAATTTACGATCTACAAAAACATATTTAAATCAGGCGGAATTCTTGTCCTTGGTCAGTGGGATCCTTCACCAGGAGATACCGAGTCACGTACGGACGTCTCATATGTAGGTCTAATTGATCAACTACGTGTATGGAAACGGGCATTTGACCCAGTATTGATTCAGCAAAACTGGAAAATGAATGTTCTTTCCTCCCATTCACATGTATCAGCTTTGTGGAAATTCATTGAAGGAGAAACAAATATTGCACTTAATTTAGTCACCAGTGAACATATTTTTATTCCGCACAAACCCTGGAACAAACCGAAATGGGTGTACTCAGATGCAAACATCCAAGCAAACTACACCTCCCTGAGCAAGGCATTTGAATTGTCGTTTTCCAACAAGCAATTACAAATCAAGGCTGCATCGCTATGCTTCCAGTTGTTTTATGAAGGCCCTCTCAATTCACATTGTACACGTCTATCGGCATTGCGTGACTTCAGTTATCTTCTTTGCTTGAAAGACATTGCGAGCAAAGGAACTATAAGTGCTGCAATTACATCGGTGATTTCTTTTTCAGATTACTGTCAAACTACCTTGAATTTAACCACGTGGCCTGCTCAAAAGCTCTGCAACAAATTTACAGGGGTTGCATTTCCTTTATGGATTGGAAATAATTGTCAAAGTAGATGTGTATTTGGTTCTGCTTCTTCTGACAAACCGGAAAAATGTGTCTGTGATAAAGGTTACTGGAGCGACGACTGTTCCAAACTTTGCCCTGGAGGCATACTAAACACTTGTAACTTGCATGGGCGATGTGAGAAAGAAACTGGGCGGTGTACTTGTGCGGTAAACTGGAGAGGGGATCAGAACTGTTCTAGTTGCACACTTGGATGGCATGGAACCAGCTGTCAGCTTGTGATAGCTGAGTTTAAACCCCATAAAGTATTCTTTGCTGCCCTTGGACGATTTGTATTTTACAACACTTTCTCTGGTGTGAGTTTTTCTTATCACACTTACGGCGAGTTTTTTGTGATCAAAACAACGCTTGATAACTTCCAATTACAGATCCGCCGAACACCTTGTGAGTATCACAATACATCTGCAGCTCTATGTACTACTGCAATTGCATTTCGGCACAAGAACATTACAGTGGCAATACGAGCACCGTTATCTACCCGTCTAACGGATGCAATTGTACTACCTTTAGTCTGGCTCAATGGGAAAGCTATTAAAATTGAACACATCACGTTTCTCTCAGTGTACTTTACTATGGTTCGTGTGTCAAGTTTCACTTATCACATCAGTGGTATTGACGGAATTAAATTTATTCTTAAGGTTGATCGCAGTCTCGAAATGCAGATACAATTACCACGTCAATACTGCGAGAATTCCACTGGTCTTCTTGGCCGATGCAAAGAAAACGACTTGGTACTGGTGAATGAAACAAATATTGGTGACTATTTTGACAAATTGGCTTTAGACTCAGTTGTACCTCTCAATGACAGTTTATTTGTGTACAACTTTTCGTACAAGGAACATCGTTCTGTAACAGGGGGTGGTTTTTCCTTACTCTTTGAAGACAGTTTTGTGCGATCCCAGCCAATGTACTTTGCAAAACACAACATCCTGACAATAGGAATCCTAGTGAAGACACAGAAATACGGAGGAGTTATTCTGACATTTTCCCACAAAAAGACTTTTGCTGTTACCAATGAGCATGTAATAAAGATTGTTTATGGAGACAAAGTTTTCAATACCGGAATTAAAAATGAAATTGGAAAATGGAATCAGATCGCTTTAGTTTATAAGCGTTTCGTCGGTGTTCTGCAGTTTTATCACTTTACTTCCTTTGGTCGCTTGTCCATTAGGGTAGTGCAGTTAGACAGTGAAGTGTTTTCAGATGACGGAGTGTTGACCCTGGGTCAATGGCAATCATCACCTGTTCAAGGCACTCCGCCTTCTTCCACCTTCTTTGGAGAAATAGACGAGGTACGCATTTGGAAAAGACCCACAAACGTGGACTTGATTCGCACAAGTTGGCGAATAAATGTGCAATCTGAAATGTACCCTGACCTACTTCACCTTTGGAAATTCAATCAACCAGAACAGTTGGTGGTGAAAGACTTGGTTTCTAATAACCATCTTTATGTGGTGAAATTTCATGAACCGCGCTGGACTTTCTCTGATGCCGACATTCCAACTCCTACTGTTAATAGCAAATTTCCAGATATGACAGAACAGCTGAAAGCAGAATCACATTGCATTTCTTTAATACTTTCTGGCCCTCTGTATAACAAGTGTAAGAACATTGGAGTTCAAGTTTCTCAGTTTTACTACAGCATCTGTTTAAATAATATCGCAATTTCCAAAGAGCTGAGATGGGCAGTCTATGCTGTGTTTTCTTTTGCAGATTATTGCCATACTGTACTTAAACTGGACGTGTGGCCGGCTAAAGATTTGTGCCATCATTTTACCGATACGTGGTTTCCCTGGATAGGAAGCCGTTGTGAACAACAGTGTGTTTTTGGCCGAGCTGTGGCTGCACCAAATGCTTCAGGAGAGGTAATGTGTGCGTGCGAACAAGGATATTGGGGAGAGACTTGTTCCAATCTGTGCTCAGGTGGGTTATGGAACGTGTGCAATGGACACGGATTTTGTGATCCTGTGAATGGGACGTGTCACTGTGAACCTCACTGGAAGGGAAATACTACCCGAGAAGATGGAACGAAGTTTCCTGCCTGCAGCACTTGTACTCGTGGCTGGACTGGATCTGATTGTTCCATCGCAACTGATTTAGCGTATCGCAACCGCACCGGTTCTAGCGTTGGAATAGCCTTTGGTGATCCGCATTTCACAACTGCAGAAGGTTTAAGCTATCATTTTTCTGTTCCGGGCACCTTTAGACTGTTCAGCACAGAGGAAGTGAAACTCCAAACTGTTCAAGTTCCTTGTAGTAACAAGGTTTCGTGCAGGCAGATCAAAGAGATTGCAATAAAAACCTCAAAAATAGTATTATCATTCAGTCTTACAAATGGCTCAAGTCTTAAAGCTACCATTGTGGATGGTATAAAAAAAGTAACATCGATTATGAGCAAGTTCCAAGAATGGAAATCGGTCGGGGAAAGTGTGCGTTATCGGTGGCTAACGTTGAATATCTTCGAAACTGATTTTGCGGGAGACACAAAAATAACCCTTTTGTTTTACAATGGTAATATTGGATGTGCGATAGAGACACCGCGACCAAGATTAAACAAAACTTTAGGACTTTCTGGATACCAAGTAACAAAGCTCCTTAAAAGTGCGGATACTGGAACGGGAAACAAGGACAAAATCATCCATACTGTTGGTCAGGATGAGATCGACAAGTTAATTGATTCACAATTAAAACTACAAGAAAAAGAAAGTTTTCTTCAAAGCAAAGGAGAAACACATTTTACCGGTGCAGGCTACATGCTTAATATGGCTACATCCTGGCTGATATTCAAGGGTCTACCATCCCTGCCATTCTTAACTGAGTTAACACTGGAAGTCTGGGTTTGTTTAGTTACAGAAAGCGAAGATGTGTCACGACTATGTGTACCCGGCAATCATTCAATTGACACCGATTCTACGGCGGTGCTAAGGAAGCATGGCTTAATATCAGTATCTACGCAAGCTGGCGCCTTAGCGCTGATCTACGACAAGGGAGTTAACGTTTATTGGAGTAATTACAAATTTAAAACAGGAGTCACGTTGAAAATTGGCTCGTGGACACATCTTGCACTCACATGGCGAAGCAGTGATGGGCGTATGCAAATGTTTATAGACACAGGAGGTAATGTTACCTCGGCAACGCAGTATAACTTCCAAACTGGGAAACACATTTCCCTGACGGGAACAGTAGTTCTTGGCCGCTACTTTCTTAAATCTAGCCCGATTGAAGAATTCGATATGATTGGAAGCTTGGACGAGTTGCGTGTGTGGCAGTATACAAAGAATGCAAAAGAGATAGAAATACTGAAAGGTATAAAATTTGATTACTACCTACCAGGCCTCGTGTTATCATTACCCCTGGATGAAGGATATGGCCGTAGAGCTGAAGCGTCCATCTATAACACCGTATCTATCATACCAAATAGCGTTAAACCGCCTCCAAATCACAAAATACAAGTTCCAGTTACATTCCTTGCACAACCAGAAGAAAGTCCTCCGCGATGGCTGCCGTCCGGTGTACCTTTGAAGCCCTTAACTAACTACACTTTACGATTTGATAACAATACTCTTGGCTTTGAGGCTAGAGCAACCTGTTACAATTGGTTCTACCGCGATCCATTGGAAAAATATTGCAGCAGTAAATTGCCGGCACTGGCGTTGTTCTACTATGAATCCTGTCTAATCGACATTGCCAACTCCGAACGCATTGAGAGCTACAAGCTGTCTGTGAGCCTCTTTGCCCTCTATTGTCAGAAAGTGCTTAACGTTAAAGCATGTTTACTCCATGGAACGTACGATCCTTTTCCCAAGTGCAGTACTAAAGTCGACGTGGTGATAACGACACAGGGCATCATTATCATTTGTACAGCAGTTGCAGTGTTTGTATTTTTGTCATGTATCATTTTCTTTGTGATCGTAACCGTTAGAAGGCGGAGGAAGAAAGACAGAAAGCCAAGGAAACTCTCGGAATATGTTAGTGAGCCAGGAGATAAACGTGCATATACGCTGGAAACTGCCGATGATATCAGTTCTTCTGACGAGGCTGGTGAACACAGGCACAGACCCTTAAATTTCAGTGATGAACAAGGTAAGTTCGTCGGCAAAGGTCAAGAATCCGCACTGTGATTTTCGTAACGGTCGTTTGTAGACCGTTACATTGCCGAGATAGTGCCGACATAATACCGACACAACACCGTTAAGGTAGTAAAACCGCAGCAACAGGAAACGTATTCAAATTATGTCGCTTTTCTCTGAACACCTCATTGCGGTTTTTTTCTAATTTTGCACAGTGTGAACTCTTTTTGCACTTTGGTTTATATAAAAGCCTTACGACATAAGTTATGTTCTAAAACTAAAAAATGATTAACTGCCAACGTAGATGTATCTTGTGTGAAATAAAGACGAAAGTTTATTTGGGACCCCTAAATGCAATATTCGCATTTGATTTTTTTTCCTTGTCATAGATAGTTGCGTACCAACGTTGCTCTTGTACGATTGGAGAGCTCTAAATAGCATAACTCGCTTTGTTTCACGTTCAAACATTCCAAACACCCAGGGCCCGTCGACAATTTTTCCACGATTGTATTTTCGCTTGGTTGCGAAAGAGTTGTTTGCCCCAGATATTACATCGACACTACACTGACATTAAACCGACACAGCACCGATAAATACCGACACATCATCGACATATTACCAACGCGCTTACAATAACATTTGAATCCGATACACGGCCGACACACGGCCGACACAGTTGAACTATTTCGCGGTGCAGACTCTTGACCTACACCAAGTTCTTCATATACGTGCGTTCCTAAGAAAACGTTACAATGCAGCAACGTCGCTAAATCATTGTCCTACTTTGTGACCTTCTGTTGTCGTGTATCAAAGCTACCTCGCTTTTACCGCCATTCGAGTTTTGTTTTTCGAAACTCTTTTTTGCAAAATATTAGATAGTATCTTGTTAGTGAAACATCTCAATCACAATTGAAAATAGGCATGTGTTTGTGTTAACTGCCCAAAAGTGTAAACATAGTTCACATAGTTCACATGTACTATGTCAAGTTAGAATTTTAATGCTCGAGCAAACAGATTTAAGAATGTTAAAATAGTTTATAAGCTTTGACTTAAAACAGTTCTTTAGAATAAATCGAAATCAATGTTTTATATTAGGGTTTGTATTGAAATTCGAATTATTTTAAGCATTTATTTGAGTAGATGAATTTATACAACTCCATTGTGTTAAGACTTCGACTGGCTTATATTGTTCATTTATCGTTTGAGTTTTCCCTCTTTATACTGCTACTGTTTTTAAGAAAGTGACTTCCGTCCTTCCAACTGTAAAATTAATTTTTGAGTGATAAGCGTCCAGTTTTCCAGGAGTTCATCAAACGAGGCTTATATTGTTTCCACTCACGATACAGTTGTCCATGTACCTGCGGTAAAGTATTGGAAACTTCGACTTTCAACGTGGGTTCCCACATTCCATACTTTTCAGCGTGTATGATCGTTTATTGAAGCTTAAGACAGTTCCTTGTAGCCAAGTGTTTGAACGTGTCATTTTACAGTATGTGAATCAGCAGTATCAATGTCATTACATTTATTGACAGTGAAACTTTTTTTCTACAGACAGCGAAAAAACAAGACGCAAAGCACTGGCAACGTTTGGTGTCGATGGTAAAGAACCAGCATCACCGACTTCAAAACAAGAATCCAAGCGGCGACCACAACCAAAAGAAAGCGCAGAGTTGATCCCACTGAAATCTCCTGGTGCAATGGAGACAGACAAATACGCCGAATACTCAGGAATTTCTCATTATGGCTTGGCGGCGGATGATGATGATTATGACGATGTTAAAGAAAGCGGTCTTTAGATTAATTTTAGATTGATGAGCATTGACAGACTGATTTATTTGGACATTGAGCTGTTTATTTCAGTTAATCTTTACTTAAACACCCAAGCGATAAAAGTTAACTTAAATATTTTAGTATACTGTGATATAACCTCAGTATATTAGTTCAAGTTTTCTGAGCTTAAACTCATAGGCGGCTTACTAAGAGTTGTTGTTCGTGGTTGTTTGAAGTTTGAAAGCAACAACTAGTGGATTAGGAATATCACTATCAGGTATCAGTAATTTTAGTTGTAGTTATTCTTAGTTAAGAAAAGGTTCTTTTAAAATTAGTTTTTGGATGAAGTTTATCATAAAAATTTTATTCTGCAGACCAGGGCCCACTTGTTCAAAAGCCGATTAGCACTAACCCAGGTTTAAAATTTTAACTCATCTTTCTGTTTCCAACGGCTATTACTTCGGGCAGAGTACACCGAATTAAACAAGGTTTGTGATTGGCTGAAATAAGGTTGGGGTGAGCTTTATCTTTCTTTTGATTGGTTCAAAGGTCTGTGTCCTCTACACGAAGTAAAAGCCTTTCCCACCTTGTAGAGACTGATTTGGGCTGCACTTCTGGGGTTGACAGATTGTTTCCTTAGAAAATATGAACATTTCTTTAAATGCTGGGTAAATATTTCCTTGCTAAAGAAAATGCTCTTTGAATTTCGGTTTAACCCAGGGTTAAAGTTAACCCACTTTTGAACAACCTAGCCCAGAACTTTGAAAGAAATGACGGTTTGCCAACTGTGACTGCTCAGTGTCTAATTAGTTTATCTGACCTTTGTTTGACTCATATCATTGTTTTGGCTTTCTTTTGTTTTGTTTCTTTTTTCTTTATTCATAATTTATGTACATAGATTACAGTGGTCGTTTATATTTCGCTTCGCGGTTTAACTGATACAAGTCTGTGCATGATAATGCAACTTGATGTTGTCGAAACGTCAATTTTTAGCGTCAGTCTTTATTTTAAAATCATTTCATATATCTTTGTTAATCTAATTAGTTATCGTTTGATTAAAAAGCTTTTGAACATAGAAATAACAATTTTATTGCAATATATTAAACAATGGTAAATAACGGCACAATATGCCATTTAGCGGTGAATGACTAGATTTTGTTGGTTTTACAACTGATAATAAAAGAATCCTCAGCAACAAGTTTACTAATGGGTCTTGCTTTGCTCCCTAGCAAAGACAATCAACCTTAGCTGTGGCTTATTTCTAATTTTGTGTTTACTACTGCTGATATATATCAAAGTTAGTAAAGTAAACTGGTTATTAAACTTAGCAAACTACGAAGAGGATAACAATGCTGCTTTTCTTCATGTTATTGCAGGGTCACGGTTATATTCTTTTGTTTTAGGTGTGATGCTTCGTTAGTCTATCAGCCGTTTGCTCATTTACATTTCAAATTATTTTGTAATCTGTGCACGCTCAAGGCCATATGCTGACAATAGGGAAAAAAGAACAAAAACATATAACAAAAAAAGTCATCGAATTTTCCAACCGGTCGACTTTAAATATAGCAAAGAATAAAATATACTTACGTTATTCAAATGCAAAACTATCCTTTCGCTCGCGGCAGGGTGTAGTCATTACCAATATCAGCTATAGCGACGTTGTGTTGGTTTTACGTCTCCGGGTGATACTTTTGTGACGAAACGGCTGTTGCACGCGCAAAGAAAATTTCCGACAAAGTTTACACTTGCGCACGCTGATCCCTGTTTTATAACTGACCAGAGAATAAAGAATTTTGGGCGCAGCCGTCGTTTGATTATTACGTTTTCGGACGATGTTTTCGACTAACTCTAGTTTTTCCGATTGATTGCATTTCACAGCTCTTATATTCGCGAAACAACTATTGTGGAAGAGTTATCAAAGTTTGCATTTATGGTCTTTTTTTAATTATATTTCAAACTATTTGGTGGCGACGTTGTGTTAGTTTTACGTCTCCAGGTGATACTTTTGTGACGAAACGGCTGTTGCAGGCGCAAAGAAAATTTCCGACAAAGTTTACACTCGCGCACGCTGATCCCTGTTTTATAACTGACCAGAGAATAAAGAATTTTGGCGCGCTATCGTTTTTACATCTTAAATCACGTGCCAACCAAGGGGGAGCCGTTATCTCCCATACTTGGTCTTGGTGTCAGCCCTTTCCCGAGTAAAGGGGAGTCAGGTTGGCGTAGCGGTCATCACTCACGCTTCCCACCTCTGTGGACCCGGGATCGAATCCTGGGCTCCGCACGTGGGCTGAGATTTGTCAATCTCTATCTGACTCCGAGGGTTTTTTTCCGGGTACTCCGGTTTTCCTCCCTCCTTGACACTGTGCTCCGAGGTCTCGCATGGTCCGTATAGCGGCTGCCAAGAGGCGCCTTTATATGCTTTCGGTCCGACTTCGTTGAGCTGCGCTGCTTCTGTAGTTTGAGGCGGTGATGAGTGCAAGTCTTTCTTTCTTTTTTCAGTAAATCTATTGATAGAACACCTCCCAGGGGAGATTTCACACACCCACAGTTGAAAGACCCAATCAAAACAGAACCACTAATGAAGACCACCAAAAAGTTCGCTAACCCCACGAGTATTCACGCGCATACTTATTCCATAGGAAAAAAGCCGTTCTTAAAATAGATCTACTCGGGAAAGGGTTGACTTAAGGAATCAGAGGAGATAGAGGTTCCCCTTGATGGGCTGCTGCTTATATGCACGTGCGTGTTGTTATTTAAAATGTGGCGAGAGCCGGGGATTCAATTTGATTTATTTTCCTTATATTTACTAACGTTTAGTAGTTATTATTATATGACCTTGCAACTTCCTGCATTCTGATTGGTCGACGTGCAGTCCGTCAAAATGCGTGTTCGGACCACGGGCCGTATACGTGCGTATTCGGACCGATGAACCGGATGTGCCGGTGCGAGACTCAGATTTTGAACAGATGATACGTGCAAAACTTGCAAACCTTTTTAAGACAAGGGAAAACATTTTCCCCAAAGAAAACTTTCAGTTTGAGTTTCACTTTTAAATTTTTCTTAAAAGAAGCAAAAACGGATGAAGGGTATTCTCCCAGCAAATTTTACAATCCTGACAAGGAAATAGAAAAACAAAACAAATAGCCTACAAAGTTCTGGCCATACCATAAACGATTTATTAACCTCACTTGCTCGGTCTGTATGGAAAAATATCAGACCTCGGTCTTTTTTGTACGTACCTCGCTGTGCTCGGTCCATATTGTCAAGACCTTGGTCTGATATTTTTCCATACAGACCTCGCGCTCGGTTAATAATCTGTTATTATTGTGTTCACTTTAGTGAATGACTCCTAATTTGTCTGCAAGTAATTAGTACAGGATATAATGGATCCGAAACCAGTTCAGGCATCCTGCTGATGAACAGTAACTGTTTCGTACTTTTAGTTTCAGCTATATATAGTTTATGTGTGTACACATTTACATTTGCACAATAAGGTTCCTGTGGCCGAGGCACGGCCCAGACCCTTGCGACTTCCCGCCGTTTTGGGTCACGTGACCTTTGTGAACGGGAGTCGTG